>SMSR01015689.1:60290-115504 GCA_019453355.1 Ceratina japonica | reverse complement strand
AAAAATGTGACAAAATCTGTTGACTTCAGATAATATTCTGTTTACTACATTCGAATGTCCAAATCGAGAAGTAAATCTCACTGGACAAAAAGTTTTGTTAGGTCTGAGATTGCGAGACGGAGCGTATAATTTGATTTGCTCCAGGAGAGCAGGAGAGTCTATTTTATGATTAAGTAGGTTAAAGAGGAAAATTAGTTCCGAGATCGTTCTTCTATTTCCAAGGGTGGTTATACCAAATTTCAGCATGATTGCTGAAAAGTCATGGTCCAAGTAGCACATAGGGTGTTCAGTAAGGATAGAAAGGTGACGAAGGAATTTATGTTGAATACTCTCAAGCTTGTCACTTGCTTTTTGTTCTGTTAATATTCTTTTATTCCATTTCAACCAGTGTTAGTATTAGATATTGTTTAGATTCAAGTATACAATGCTGCTTGTAGCGTCGTACGCAGCTTCCGTCCCTGCGTGCGTCCCGAGGAGAAATCTTGGCAATTAGCGTGGGCTAACGACCAACGAGCTATTCTAATGCCCCGATACATCGATCCCCCGGCGCGCGAATAATTATCGGGCCTCCGTGGTAACAGCTAACAGTCGACGAGTTCACGACGCGCGACGTGGCTACCTTGAACGCTACTTTAAAGGCGACGAGAGGCCACGAGGTGTCCGCTGCCGAGGGAAAGGAGGGTGTGTATGTATGTGATATAGTTGCCGGTTGGTTACACGATTGCGAGAGGGCTACTCTCTTTCTCTCCGGCCGATGCGATCGCGTGGAGTAACTCAGGGATCTCCGGCGACCGCTGCTGCCGCCGCTGGCTCTTCTTCTTCTTCTTCTCTCCCGTTCCCGGGCCCCTAGGACTGAATTATGGCCCGTGCGGTCCCCGGGACACTCGCCAACACGCTTCGTCGTTTAACCCCGAGGCCCGATCCCGAGGGCCCCCGAAGCGCATTCCTACCGTCCTCCGATTTTCTCGCGGATTCTTACGATTCCCGGTGAGAACTCGCCGCGATGTCTCACCATTATATTTCTGCCCGTTAACTCTCCGGCCGCCGACGGCCTCTCCACCCCGTTTCCAACCCTCAGGGTTCCGTTGGGTCACGCGGTACCTCAATGCTTGGAGTAACAATAACTACGTACATCAATTTTTAACAAAACGTTTCCCCAATCCTTCAAACTCGCCTGGAAACCTTAAAAAATAGACATTCAGACTAACAATAAACGCGTACATAAATTTTTAACAAAACGTTTCCCCTATCCTTCAAACTCGCCTGTAAAACCTTAAAAAAATAGACATTCTTTTCTGAATCATTATACCACGGTATCCTAATCGGGATAGTTGACACGCAGCAGCGAGTGAATCGCGGTACAACACGTCGATCGATCACCAGCCGCGATTAAAATATCAACCGGTGTAAGCCCGTCTAGCTTACAATCCCAGCGCGCGCGCGTATTACCAAAATCGTGGTTCGAAACGGTGCCGTGAAAAGAGAACGAAAATTCGGCCTCGTAACGCGCCCGACGATCGTTCTTCTCGGCGATCACGCCGACCAAATGAATTTCGTGCTACGATCGTAGAGTTATCCCGGCAGCCGGTCGGAAGCGGAACACGCATTAACGCGGCCCTCGATGCCATAATGCGCGGCCGGGTCACGTTTTTCCCTTGCGGGGAACACAATGCACACGCCGTGCAACCTCGCTCTGCCTTTCGACAATATGTTCGGGGCCATCGAAACGAGCCTGGATGGATGGATGCGGACGAACGGGGGGAGACGATCCACGGAAAGGGGGTTTGTTTAGGTTCCGCCGCGCAAAACCCACTCAACCCACTAATCTATTTAGCCGTGCTGTTTGATATGGAATTAATGAGGACCCCCCGGATATTATTCACGGCCCTGATTCTCGGCTTCCAAAGAAAGGGGAGAACTCTAGGTGCCAGTTGCGTCTACGGCTCCTCTGCCTTTTCACGCCGTGCGTAAAGTCCTGCCATGGGTGGTAGCGTTGCGGTCCCTCTGACTGATTCGTCGTCGTTCGAGCAGCTGCTTTCCTCTCCCGTTTTGTCCGCCCGATTATCGGCGTCGAACGTGCCACCAAAGGCTTTTATTGTTTCGTAAGTCGGAAACAATCGCATCGGCAGGTGTGCGCTCAACGGAAGTTGCAACGCTCCTAAGATACACCGAGCTAGAAATAAGCCGTGTCAGCTACAAATGCTAGCGTTTACTTAGTTTTCTTATCGCTTATATACCGAGAAATAATACGATATGAATTACTATGTATTTAATAACTATGATAAGAAATAAGCTACAAAGTGTATATTAAATACAATGTTGTATTTCTAATATGGAAATGCATTGATTATCTATTTACGTGTTTAGATAACAACTGGTGAATTACATTAAACAGATTTGATATACTATAATGTACGATAGATCCGCTTGTACAGCTGGCTACAATTTCAATGATTTGTAATATTTCCAACACAGACCGCATTCTCCTATCTGTTACAAGTCCGTCTCGCGAAGCGGTAAACTGAACCAGTAATAAAATATGATATGTATCGTCCACGGCGTGGTCTTTGTTGCACAACGCGTTTAACCAATTTCGCTGCGATCATTAATCCGCCTTCTTAGCGAACTAACGAGTCGCTGGAAAAAAAAAAAGAACTGGACTCGGGTTTACGAATCCAAATCGGAAGCTGTTTGCCCCGGTTCGCGCCCGGAGCGGATTAAAATGTCCAGCTGCGTTGACGCTACCACTGCGTTGTCAGCGAATCTTCGGCCGGTAGCTTCCACTGTGCAAACTTTGACTATGTTAATATGGTCACCCATGTGTGTACCCTGTCGCGTACAACCATATGAGTAAAACACGCGCGACCCTGTGTCGTACAAATGTCTACTAGCGCGAACGCGTAGACAGCTACTAGTTTCTCGATTTTCTAATCTAATAGCCTATTTGACTATTCGCTCTTTAAGGGAGTACCCTCGGTAGTAGAATTACAAATGGAATCGTTTGATATTTTGGTGATAGGTAAGTTGAAGTTGAAGTGCACTGAATCTCTGATTCAAATTTTGTAACCCTTCAGAACAATTTTTTTATATACTGTAAAAAGTGCATCTCCACTTCTTTCAGTATATAAAGAAATTTTCCTAAAGGGTTATGAAATTTGAATCGAAGTTTCAGTGCACTTCAATTTAGCTGTTACCAAAATATCAAACGATTCTCATTTGTAATTCTACTACCGAAGGTACGATTTAAATTCGTTAACCTAGTGAACCGTCGGTGTCGCAGTTTTTTGATTGAATAAAACAAAGTATATAAAATACATAGTCATATAACATTACGTGTTTCTATTCAATTTTCTTGAATCAAGATTGTTGCAATTATATTTCCTTTCGGGTTAAGAGGTGAAGGCTAATTGTTAATGATAAAAAGTTGGAGAAGGTGAAGAGGTCTGTAAAGCGAGATTGTAAAGAGGAAACCTGTATCCACGAGGAAAGAAAAGAGAGTGGGTGAGGAGTTGCCGTAGCATAAACGTACTACTCTCGGGGTTGTTTGCCGAGAAGCGGCGTGGTCGCCGGGAATTTTCAAGCAAACAGAGCGTCGGCGTAACCTGCGCTACGCCACGCTGTTCAAAGCTTCTCGAAAACGATTTTGTGTCATGAGACGCGCATAAGATCGTGTTCTCGCGAAGATACGCGAATTATTCTTCTACCCTTTGATGCACGTCTAGCAGCAGACACGATCCTACGCTGTTATAAACTTTTAATAAAAAATGTATTCATCCGCGTTTCAATCATAATTTAATTCGATCGACTAATTTTTATAATCTATTTTTATATTGATAGTCGAACTATTTTCAGTCATTTTATAGAGCTTTACATTTTTCTATCAAATACTTACATTGAGTCAAGTATGGTAACATAAAATTAATTGAAATTTTCATATGTATTATTGATTGAAGAGTGTAGGGATAAGAAATAATAAGCATTCATCGATTGCAACGTTTTATTCAGTCAGTTTTGAAAATATTTTGTGAAATTTGTTGTTGCAGTGTCCTGTGACAGTGAGCTCGTCGCTGACGTCGTCCTCGGCCTCGCCGGTGTCCGGTTCGATCCTGAGCGCGGGCGGTTCGTCGCTGGTCAGCGCAGCAGCGGGCACCACCACTGTCAATCATCCCTTGGCCGGTTTGTCGAACGCGAGGATGGCGGTGACCAGCGCAGTGGTCAGGCCGCCGGGTAGCCCGACGACATCGGTAAGCCCGTCCCAGGGTCACCCACCGCCTACGACCGGCGGCCCGACGCCGACCGGACGGTGTTGCGATACCGGAAGACCGATCTTCACGGATCCTCTCACGGGCCAGACGGTCTGCTCATGCCAGTACGAGCTCCTAGGCGGTTACCAACGACTCGGCGCGCTACCGACGGCTGCCCTCTCGATGTACAGCGCGCCGTACGCAGCGGCAGCCGCCGCCGCCGCCGCCTCCGAGGGCATGTATTTCCCGAGCCTCGGAGCTGAACAGGCGCCCTTCTACACGCCGGTGAGCTACTTTGAATTTCCTTCGTTACACAGTCTCGAACATAAGTCATTAATTCTGACCCATCCACGTTTGTTGTTAATTTAACACACCCGTATTAGAAACCTCTTTATGATATACGAAAGCTGGTTTTGGTTTCTGTGAAGAATTTTTACAATTTTTTTTTTATATCTTATCTTTCTAAACACGTTAACCCTTTGAGTACGGATTTATTTGAGAAAATATTTGCGTGTGGAACGGATATAATTTTTGGTTCCTTGGAGTAGTATGTAAAAGCAGTACATTTTACGTAAGAATTTATTTATTTCTAAAATATTGTTGACATATGTAGTATTAAGATGTCTTCAAGTAATTAGAATTGCAAAACTAAAATAAATTAATAAGAAGAAAATGAAACTAAAATGACGCGTCTCAGACGTCAAATGTACCCAAGGGGTTAAACACGTTCAACAAATGTATTTAATGTAAAATCACTGTGCAATGGGCTTTCTGCCCATGTAATATCAATAAATTAAATTAAATTAAAATTTTTGGGTACGATAAGCGAGGGACAAATTGAGTTACGAATGTTGGCCTATGTTATACAATAGAAAATTAAGGAAGGTGTGCAAAGTCACTGCTCGCCGTGCCATTTTTCAATTTATTTCTGAATTACAACACCGAGTTGAAATACCGTAACCGAATATCACCATCTGAATTTGTTGCTTATCTCGTATCGTTTCATCAGAAGATAAGAAACCCGCGTTGCTGATTATCTAACTCGCGGTACCACTAATCTCATACGCGATTTTCCTTTCCCTAAGCGAAGAGGAATCAGCGATAATTTTGCTCATTCGAAAGAGAAAAGAGGAACGCGTCTTCTTTTCGCGATGCGGATCGGTCGCGGACCGTTTTCAACGATAATCGAGATGTTATCGCGGCGAAAGGCTTACGGGACACGGCGCAGTTCACGATGTTAATAATATAGAGGGAAGAAGAAGAGGAAGAAGAAGAAGAAGAAGCGGGCTGGGATCGGCGGAGAGGTTATCGGGACCACACACAAAGCGCATACACTGAGAAAATAGCCGCGAAGCGTAAATTTATGAATCCGTACCGCCGTAACAGTGAGACGCTGTCGTGTTCGAACCCGGCCTGTTATCGTCGCTCTTTATGATCGAGCTTAAAGATCGAGCTTTAAGGGGCTGACGTCGCCTCCGCTCCCAACCGGCCGTCAGATTGCACGCGCGAAATCGACTAATGTTTGTCAGGCTCCTGTCTCCGATTAAACACACATTATATTACATAATCAGCAATTTTATTTAATGGAAAAAAGAATTAGTTTGTCATAGAATTTTGTATAATAATTGAAAAGCATTAGTGGTACCGTGAGTTTACATTGATTTTCGGTCTTTCAATTGTCCGAATCATTAATTGTGCCAGGTGGAACATTTTTGGGATGACACGGTGAAGGATGTCGATTTTAATAGGGGTAGATTTAACAGCAGGAATGAATTGAGCAATTTCTAACTAGAGGATCGGTACTAGTAGCAGCAGCGAGCAATGATTAAACGGTCGAATTTTAGGATATTCGCTCCCGGCCGGTGTGGATCTCTGGCACGGTTTTGAGTACAGTTTAAACACGCGAAATTACAGGGGTCGGACAACGTTTCCGAATCGTCTCGAAATACACGTTGTAGCGCGCGTGAATTTCCTTCATCGCTCGAATCCCTCGGTCCCGTCCACTATTTTCGAGTGCTAATTACACCAGTCCGCGCGATGACTGCGCCGTTTGAACACGACGTATAATTAATGCCATTAGTGCGAGACTAATGCACGCGGAACGAGGAAGGACGGAGAGAGAGAGAGAGAGAGTGAGGCCGATAGAAGGGGCGGAAGGGGGAAAGGGCTCTGTGCTTCTATTATTCTACCGGTTGATGGAGATTTAAATGCGGCCGGATATATGGAGTCGGGGGTTACAGAAACAAACAACGACGGCGCCCATCGATTCTAATTATTATTATCGCTGCTTTGTCAGCCATTTTTCTCATTACCGCGGCTGAATTGGTGATCGATCGCCGCGCCGGTGCCGCGACGATTAAACCGCCTTAGAAAAACTTGACTTGTACATATGCAGCTACACGCACTTCCGCTAGCTGAACAAGCGTTCAGCGTTTTAGTAACCATTTTTTTTCCTCCTTTTACATCAACGACAAACGTATCGATTAATTGATATTCTGTTTTTTTAAGAATGTTTCACACATAGGAATAATGTGTTTTTAAAAAATAGGTCGTTTATTCGATTGACCCTTGGCCGTCATCAGTCTTTACGCAGTTGTCATTGTTTGAAAACTGTTTCTAAATCGTACATAGACAGTAGCCACAGTTTTCCTGCGTTTCGTTCGTTTTGCAGTCGAACGCCAGCGTGTCGCTCCAATTCGAAACGACCTCCGGCTGGTCAGCCGGATAGCCGGTCGACTAGTCGGATGACTGGCTGGCTAATCGTACGTCAGTAGGGGAATTCGAATTTTTTCATCGTCCCCGGCTAATAATTACAACACGCGAGGCGTTGCCACGTTATTAACAAGTATAATTGGTTTCACTTTGCAGGCTGGTGGCCTCGATCTGAAGGAAAACGTTGCCGTTGGAGCCACCGCGGCATGGCCTTACCCATCCGTCTACCATCCTTACGACGCCGCCTTCGCCAGCTACCCCTTCAATGGGTGAGTTCATACAATCATTTATCGTATCTAAAGATTATGCGATATTCGTTGCGAGTCGCGTTTGCAAATTGAGAAGAGAGCTGACAGAGAAGTCAAGAATAATAAATCGATTACATTTCTGATACTAAACTTCGATTAACCCCTTGCCGTACTTTAACGAGTCTGACTCGTGATCATAATTTTATATTGTAAGTATAAATATCATGACTCGTACTCGTGATCATAATTTTGTAGCAAACGTGGGTATCACGAATTAGACTCTTGGTTATAATCTCATGTCCACCGAGAATGTGCTAGGTTTGTTATGATTATAAAAAACGGAGGGCCCGAAGGACAAGGCCCGAAGTTTTCCGAGCTAAATGGCACGGGAAGGGGTTAAATATAAGAAAATTGATATCTTGTGTGTAGAACATTAGTAAAATTCAATTTCATGAGAGAGTTGAGACACACCGTCACGTATTTGGGAAAACGCGGTGAGGTTGGATTATTACTGGGAAAACCTATGTCTTTCCCTGTCAAGGTGGTATCTGTGCCAAATCCTAAATGGCGAGTATCACTTCAGGCAATTAGGGGATCACGTTTATGGACGATTTAGAAAGAAATATTGCCTATTTAAAAGTCCAGGCGGTTTCTAAAGGATTTTAAATAGAATAATGCCGTATAAAATATACTTCCAATATAATCAAATTATAATGATTCTAATTATTAGAATAGTATTGTCATCGTGCGATCAAGTCTTTTTTAATTCTCGGGGAAGTTCGTGTTCTAAATTTGTACTTCCTACACGTCATTTGCTAATCGTTTGTATTTCCTCGATCGTCGAATAAAACAAGTGACATCGCGCGGAAAGTTTTTCCATACCGGAATTATCAGAAACCGAGAGTGCCTCGAATCTCGGCGTCACGCGTGCCTGGCTTCTCGCACGAAATCTCGTCGACGTAGGAGAAGGAAGACACGAGAGTCAGAGGCGGCCGGCCTCTTTCTCCCTTACCCCTTTGACACACTCTGACGTGCGTCCGACCAGTAACTAACAGTCGCTGGTGCGGCTCTCTCGCGGGTGAGCTAGCCGATAAACTCGCCAACACATAAACATTCCAATAAATTAGCGCTCCGTTGACCCGAGACTGTCGCCTTGGGCGTTTTTATTCTCGCGCTCAGAATCGGTCAACGCGTGTCACCGGTGAAAGGTCTCGCCCCTCTCTGATAAATCGGTAGCCGGGGTGATATCGGCCGCGCTCCGGTCCGAGATTACAAATATTCGGAGTCGCCGTCGACAGCGAGAGACGTCGAGAAAAGAAACCTGACCGCATCGACCGTCCGCGGTAATTAGCCCCTTGCCACCTTTTATCTGCGCTTCCGTTCGCTGGTTCGAAAAATTTTTCAATTCTCCTCGTTCCCCCCCCGCTACATTATTCCCTCCGATATTTCGCTCTCGCGCCGTTATCACCGCTCGTTCCTGCCACGGTGTGTAGCACGACTGTAGGGACGCGAAATTAAAACGCCCCGAAGCGATTTGTAACCGTGCTTTTACGACTCGCTAATGGAATCGGTAATCGTGGACAATTAGAAACAGGGTGCCGTTTCACATACAATAAAATGCAATAGGAGGGATAATATGCGTTAACACAGAAGCAGCTATAATTTTACTCTTTCGTCAATTTAATACAATTTGCACTACAATTAAAACGTTGTGTACACATAATGAATTATCGACGCTCGAATACAGTTGCACGACTTCGATTCGTTGTACGATATCTAATTCTCCTCTAACAAGCTTGCAGACTTTTAATTCTAATTTCTGATTAAAAAACAAAAGTAGGCTGTAATCAAGAAAATGGCTAATTATCTAAATCGTGCGACTTATGCCCCGTCGCGTATTATACTTGAAACAAAAACGCATTAACCTCTGTTTCTCCGTTCTATCAATTCGTACATAAAATTGCAATTACGACGAAAGACGTCTGACCGATATCGCCGGTTCCAATCGGTTTTTAGAGAAGATTCTAGAGAAAAGAGGCGGCAGTCTCGCGATCACGTATTCCAGCGACCCGGTGACAACGTCGTCGTTGCGTNTGTTCTATCAATTCGTATACATAAAATTGCAATTACGACGAAAGACGTCTGACCGATATCGCCGGTTCCAATCGGTTTTTAGAGAAGATTCTAGAGAAAAGAGGCGGCGGTCTCGCGATCACGTATTCCAGCGACCCGGTGACAACGTCGTCGTTGCGTTGTCACCTCGTGGAATCTATACTCCGTCGCAGCGCGCGTGACGCACTTCCGGTCGGAGACTGCTTCGTATGCAAGGAAGCGATCGGGTACTACAGCTTGCTTAGCATCCATTCGGTCTGGTCGGCTCGCGGCGGGCACCGGGTCTTCCATTACGGTAGACCTACCGCACCGGAACCACCCGGCCGAACGATAACAATTACCGGAAGATCCTCGGATGCACCTGCGAGCAACGAGATTTACGCCGGCGTTATCTCTGATTCTGTTACAGACTCTCGTCGCTTTCTTTCCCTCACTTTCTTCGTTCACGGAGAATCAGCAGCGGATGTTAGACGAAGCGTTTGGTGAAATTTGCCGCGGTATTGATTGATACGTTTTAATTTCTCGCCATTTCATTTGTCAAGATAAAGTCGCGGCGGCCGTTACACCGCTCCTTCTACATTCCCGATTCTTCTTTTAACCCAATCGGCAGATATAAATGTACGTTAATTGATGCACGTGGCCGGAGATAATGGGCGGTGATTCGATTATATCGAGATCAAATTCAAAACTCGATGAGATACTAATGGAATCAATTCTCCTCTGTCAGCGGCAACAACACGTGCTGTCGCCCCGCTTATCGGAACAACGAATAACTTAGCGTATTAATTACGCTACTTAAAAAGCAAGGATAATTTACGCCTGAGTAGTTTGTAGTTGAGCAGAACTCGTTCATCGCCGGCCATTACCATTTGCATACCCATGTATTGTCATAAACAACGAAAGTTTACACAGTCCCCGTCGATCGCGTTCACTCAGTATATAATTATCGCATTAGTATTTTTCATTCGTAATAAAATCGATCGACTGTCAAACAGATCTACTCCGTCCGTTTTCCGGTCACACGATACATAATCAATACCTTTTTTCCAAGTAAATACACAAATAAGCATCGGGCGCAAAATTTATTTCTATGTCAAACGATACTAATCTACATTGTCCCAGGAAGCGTGCGTAATTCCGTTCCCGGAGAAATGATTGATAACGCTAAAAAGGCGTGCNACGAATAACTTAGCGTATTAATTACGCTACTTAAAAAGCAAGGATAATTTACGCCTGAGTAGTTTGTAGTTGAGCAGAACTCGTTCATCGCCGGCCATTACCATTTGCATACCCATGTATTGTCATAAACAACGAAAGTTTACACAGTCCCCGTCGATCGCGTTCACTCAGTATATAATTATCGCATTAGTATTTTTCATTCGTAATAAAATCGATCGACTGTCAAACAGATCTACTCCGTCCGTTTTCCGGTCACACGATACATAATCAATACCTTTTTTCCAAGTAAATACACAAATAAGCATCGGGCGCAAAATTTATTTCTATGTCAAACGATACTAATCTACATTGTCCCAGGAAGCGTGCGTAATTCCGTTCCCGGAGAAATGATTGATAACGCTAAAAAGGCGTGCATGTAACAATAAATTATTGTATCAATAATAAGCATGCATCGTCTAGAATTACTGACGCTTACGCAACGCGAGGTCGTTAATCGTCTACCAGCAGCATTCCTTATTCTCTGTCACTAAATGAACGTTACTGACTATCGTGGAAAATTGAATCAACCCTGTTATTATTGTAAGAATTTCGCAATTACGACATTATCGAAAACTCTGGGAAGTCTCGAATAAATATAGACTCGCATAGAGTCAATGAATCGAGCTATACGTCATCTATTTGGTATTCAAAAATAAAACACTTATATTTCTGAGATCTTTTTTTACACAATGGCTAATTAATGGCTGTTTTATTTGAAGAATACTTACGGAAACGAGCCATTATTGAAAAATCTGAGAAATCCTGAGTAAGTTTAGACTCGAACAGAGTCAGTGAATCGAACTGCGTCGAGTATTTGGCATTCAAAAATAAAACACTTACATTTCTCTTTTTTTTACACAATGGCTAATTAGCGGCTGTTTTATTCGGAGAATGCTTACCGAAACGAGCCATTAAAAAATCGACGAGGTGACGAGCGTCGGGAGAAAGAGGAGGGAGAGATGGTGCGCCCGAGGCGCGTTTAACATGAGCATACAAAACGCCGATAATGCAGAGCGTTGGCATGCACGACCGCGAGGTCTCCGGGATCGTACGGGTTAACGGTCTCGTCCTTCCGGTGGATTGGCCCTGCTTCCGGGGACATATAGGGTAAACAATAAGAAACAACCGTGTAGCCCGTGCGCGCAGCTCGCGCGGTTGTAAGTACTTACATACATACGAGTGCGCGTTACGTGCGCTGCGTTCCTATGTCCGGTTTCGACTTCCCTCTCGGCCGGAGCCGCGTCCGACCGGCTGATCGACGGCTACGACGAAATCGACACGCATTATTAAGTGTGTCCGTATATTATTAAGCGCGTCCGTACAACGACCGATGTGTCGGCACGCGCTGCGAACCTCGGCCGCGTTTAAGGACATACGGACAACCCGCGAATTCCTAATCGCTCCGTCCAAACAGGTGCGCAAACCGATTTCTAGCTGCGAGTTTATTCTCGTGCGAAATTTACGTAATAAATTTGACTCCGTAGTATAAAAAGTAGAGAATCGATAGTGAATCTTGAAGAGTTTGCAGTTAAATTTATAAGAGACTGCTGTGTTTATTTATTAATGTACCAATTAGAATATATGTCTCATATTAAATTACAGTTTGAAACAGATAAGAGAGTGGTGATAAAAAGAATTTGACAAGGTCTATAAATGAGATTGCCTTACTGCAAATTTGTTTTAATAATTAAAGAAGTGAAGGCGTTCGATTTCGTTTTACTCGAAATTTGGTATCGGTCGAATTGATTTTCGACGATAGGTCGGTCTGCTTTCCACTAATTTGATAAGATTAAACAGCAATTTTATACGGAAAGGTCTCCGCACGACTGTAAAACATACATTTCACCTTTGTCAGTCGGACAGGTTTAACCATCGAAAGAGAACATACTGCGCGCATTATCTGGCCGTGTATTTACCAAAATGTGAAACGATACTATCATTGACGACTCACTACTATCGTGAACCGCTTAGCGCTGCCAGCGGCCAGTGTACTAAATGCGCGCCGGGACGATAAGATCGGTTATTTGATTTACGCGTTGGTTAGCGAGTAAGTACTGCTCGCTGCCAACCCCTTTTGAAAGCCACGCCAAATATTTGCTGTCTTCGCTAGCGGCAATCGCATTATGGTACAATCGAACCGGCGCGCGCTTGATTCAACGTCTGGTCAGACGTTTAACAAGATTGTCCCCCCGATACCCTTTACCAACGCAGAATGCGCAACTCCGTTTGTTTCCGTGTCTGTATTTTGAAATCTCTGCAGTTTATAACCGTGTTTTCCACGTTCGTTTCTAAGTCCGAGAATGAATTACGCCTATTTTACGATCCTAAGTCCTGAGATTGGAATTTCCAATTGATATCACAAATGCCTTACATTTGTTTCATATTAACCTGCACTGAGAAAACGGTGGTCTGACGATTAGCAAAAATTGAAATATAGTACCAAAAAAATACTTTCTTTGAGTAATAAATACGTTCCTTTTGTATTTATTACAAATCTATATAGTAATTTCTACACAGTAATAATAATTTCTATCCACAGTTACTAATTTTTACTATCCCTGGTTAGTGAGTCAGTTTCTACATTTTCCTTATATTACTTTACTTTATATAACTACACGCGATTTATATTATTTCACATATAGATTAAAGATTTTATTATATAATTTCCTTTGAGTTCAATAAGTAAAAATTATACTAAGCATACAGACGAGTTTTTCCTTAAAGTTTAGCGATCATTAATTAAATCCAAAGATGTTTCAAGATTACTATTCAAATATAGTAATTTTCACTTAAATATACAATAAATATTGCTAGAATTTTGTGGCTTCGTTTTTCTCAGTGTGAGTTCGAAATATCGCGAAGTCCTTAAGAATTCTAATCTGAAGTGCCATTTCGTTCTACCGATTTGACAATTGCGTTACACGCGAGGGAACGGAATTCATTCTGGGCGGCGTTCCCGGGGGGCTCGTTCCCTGAACTCGGATACAACGCGAACTGGGAATATCCCTGGGTCTAATGAGCCCAGTCGTTCAGGACGTGTCACGTCCCGCGATGATGTACGGCCGTTTAATGACCCGGTTTCGGATCCCAGCCGGGGTGCTTTTTGCCCCGCAAGGGTTGCGCCTGTGAAAAGCTTCGGGGACACGCGTTTTTCCTCTCGCGGAGACGCGACCGCCCTCCTTGCACTTCTGCTTTTGAAACTCCGCCGCGACGTGACGACGTGCGGATGACAGGGTTTCGTCCATCCGGCGGGCCGCGCCTCCTCGCGCTTTTTCCCATTAGCCTTAATGGACGCGGATTAAGTCCTCCGCCCGGATTTAATGACTCAGCCGCACCCCCGTATTCACTCCGCGAGAGAATGGCGTCTTATCACGCGTGTCAAAATTCCGGGAAACAGTCGATAGTCTAAGCAAAAATCATTTTTATTTTATGTTGGATACTTAGAAAGAATTTGACTTCAATTTAAGTTTGTTTAGGTTTATATTCTTACGATTACAAGGAAGTATTAAAAATCTATTTCTGACGTTCTGGGTTCTTCTGGTTTTTGTCAATTCTGGTAGTTTAGTGGAACGAAAGCCGTAGGTAATTTCGATAATTCATCACTTTTCAAGAGAATAGAATCTTATGTGTCAAAATTCCAAGAAACAGTCGATAGTCCACGCAAAAATTATTTCTATTATAGGTTGAATACTTAGAAATAATTTGACTTCAATTTAGGTTTACTCAGGTTTAAATTCCTAAACTGACAACTTAGTATTAAAAATCTATTTCTGTCGTCCTAAGCTCTTCTGACTCCTGCCAATTCCAGTAGTTTAGAGGAACGAACGACTTTGTAATCTCGATAATTCATCGGCGAGTGACTTTAATCGCGGCTCCTATACAAGTTCGGCGAGCCGTTGATGGATTTAAACGGTCGCGCGACAAAGTAGCGGGCCGTGTATCATTTTATAGAAACTCCGGCCGAGGGGGAGAGATTGTATAATCTCTATTACGAGAGTTCTGCGCGCGGATGCGAGCGGCGGGTGCATGTAGGTATTGCATACTTACGTGTATATATCCTATTCTGTAGACCGGCGGCAATCTTCGACACGCGCGCACGGCTCGCACAAGCGCGCGGTTTACGATCGATCTGTCACGTCGCGGGTAACTGGTAATAAAGTTGGATGTGGAACGACCGACTGTCATCGCGTACGCAGAACTTTCTCGCTTGTACCGCGGCTCGCCACGGCTCGCCTCTAACAAAACTCCTTAACGTTCGCCCGACGCGTTGCGTAAATCGAGTGAAAACCCTAATCGACGTTTCCACTCGCTTGTAACGTAACAACTAAAACTACGAATACAACTAACAAAAAATAAATCTCGCCATCCTGCATTCATTATTTCTTCTCCTCGTCTCTAAAATTGTCCGATGGACTTTGTCGCTAAATCGTCCGAAGAAAAAGCATCGAATCCAATTCGGTTTGCGCACACTCGATATTCCCTTAGGCCGGGGCGGCGAACAAGCGTTGGCGGTTGGACAGAGATGAAAGGGGACCGCGCAAAAGGTTGGCGTGGCTTCGCGGTTGATTAAACCGAAACGCGACCACGAGGTAGGAAGGTTCTTTGCTTTCTAGGTGAGTGAACGCGTGGCTGGCGAAGGGGAGCGCGGCGCCGTTTCGCGCTCACACACGCCTATGTACTTACCTGTACATATATGCATATGCACGCGAGGCCCGTGTATCTTCGTACCGAAGGGAAGATGGCGTCGCCGAAATGGCTGCGGGCACCTTCGTTGATAAAGCGCGAAGCCCGCGGAGAGGGCCCTACCTGGGAAAAGGTGTGCGTCGTCGACGGTACACGTTAGGGCGCGACGGGGACGGCCGATAGTAACGTGAGAACGGTGGAGAGGAAGGAAAGAAGTCGGATATCACCCCTAGTTACGAGCGGTAACGAGGGGCGGAGTCGGTGTCGGGCCGGCGTCACAGCGCCCCGCACACCTGCCGTCGTTCCGAACTGGCCATGGTCACTCACCCCCGTTTTTATCCCCCTTAAAGGCCGCGCCATGACAAACGCGTTTACGTTTAACCGCCGTGAGTCGCGAGAAATGGCCGTTTCACCGGACTTAATGGTTGATTCGCCCGGATCGTTACCGAGGGTGACACGACGCCGCGATGTTCCTCGTACCTGGAGAATCGAGATCATGTTACGGAATCGCTATAAATCTGGCAATTGGCGATTATCAATTTTGATAGGACTCACAGTCACGTTCCTTGTGTCTTAGCACAATCTAGGAAGGTTCTTTGGCACACAGGAATTAAAGTCTTTTTCAAGGTGAATACTGAGTCAGTTTTAATTATCATTAACTTGAACTTAATTAAATTTAGTTAATAACGTATTAGGAAGTTAAGTTCAAGTTAATGATAATTTCTCGTCGCCAAGGCGTTAACTTGAACTTAACTTCCTAATACGTTATTAACTAAATTTAATTAAGTTCAAGTTAGTGATAATTAAAACTGACTCAGCTGATCGCTCAAGTATTACTTACTATATTTCTTTAAATACCAGATAATTAAATTTAGTTAATAACGTACTAGGAAGTTATCTGGTATTTAAACAAATATAGTAAGTAATAATTGAGCGATCTCTTGGCGACGAGCAATCGAAGAGAACTGAACTTCAGTTGGTGTAACGATCTATCGTAAAACAGTCAACGCGTGTTTACCTTTGCACGGGTCTACGTCACGCGAAGACAAATATAGTAAGCTGATAGCAAACACCTTGAATTATAACAATTGTATCGCAATACTACTTAAATTTACAAAAGCTAATTGTTATCGATTTTCCTATGAAAGGAATGGCAACTAGAGAAAATGGGCGCAGACGGCTGGGCAACAGGAAAAGGCTGATAATATTATCCCTATGGGAACTGTAGGCAGATTGACGAAGGGGGTGCGAGAAATGTGAACAAAAGCGCGAGGATGAAAACGGGAAGTGGAGGACGGGCCGATTAGCAATCGCTCTGGAGACAAGCAGTTTTGATGCGATCAATCCCCTATTGCGAACGCGAGAAAAGGAAAGAGAGTATACGATTATACTTGGCTCGACGTATGCGCGTATACACATAATACAATCTGTATATGTATAGATATAGTATACGGGGGAAAGGGTTAGCGTTTAAAGCGGTCGGCGAAAATGCGCCCCCGTGGTCGCGTCTATGTACACGCGCGTGTGTGTGCGATGATACTGGGGCGAAAGATAGATAGGTAGAAGCGTGCGGAGAGAAGAGAAAAAGTTGGAGCGGTGGCCCGGGCAGAGAAAGGAAAGGAAATAGAGAAACGGAGTGAATGGCGGAAGAGAGAGACGGCGGACAGGGAAGAGGCGGAGAGAGATATGGAGACTCGACAACCCGACGGTGGCAGGAGGGTGGTCGGCAGGGTGGAGGAGGAGGAGGAAGAGGAGGAGGTGGAGACGGAATCGGTAGAAAGCAGCAGTTCCCGCTCTCGGGGGCGGCTGGCTGTTATCATGAGAAACAAGCTTCCACTCTGATTTTTTAATCCGATCCGCGCCCCCTGCCATCCGGCTGAATTTTAAAATAACTGCAGAACGCCATTTGCTCGTCGCAAACAGACCGGGGTTAAGCCATCCTCCCTCTTCGCCCTCTTTCTCTCTTTTTCCCATCTCCTCCCGCGCTACTCTGTTTCGCCTCTCGTGGACCACCGCCTTCTATCGTCGTCCTCCTGGACTCGCCTCGCTCTCCTCGCGTACAGGCCTTCGACCCGCGCCTCCGCCGGACGGATAGGAGAATTCTCTTGTAAACGTGCGTACGAGCCAACGTGCCCTCCTCTACACGTCCATCGGAGGAGACGGCTGCGATGCTAAATTGAAATGTTTAGCGCCTCGTTTCAGCTGCTGCGAATCCCGTGCGCGCGGCGGGGGACGAGAGATAAAGAGAGAGCGAGACGCGGGGAGAGACAGATCGGATCGCGAAGGGAACAACCGGGCCGAGAAGTTAGAGGGGTAAAAGGAAGATGGAAGGGCCGGTAGATAGCGTGTTGCGTAGGCCTGCTCCTACGGGGCTGGGTAGATAAGTGACAGTTTTATTAATTTCCCATCTCGCCCCGGCGCGCCGCGACCTCCCTTCTCGCCCCCTCGAAACACGTCAGTCGCGCGTCCACACACGCTACTCTTCTGTGCCACCCTCCTCCGCGCCTCCTGCTTTTTCCTCTCGCGTATACTTGCGACGAAAGGGGCGAAAATAAAGCTCCAATAATGGCGGCTGCAGTTGTCAGGAAGGTGTTCCTTCTTCTTGTCGGATCAGAATCCACGGTATGACGGACGTTCTGTCATTTATATCAATTCGTTTCAATTTAAATTATTTGCATCAGTCTGATTGGAATTTGGTATAGTTAATGCGATTGATAGTGTCTATGTTTGTAAAAGCTCGAGTCTCGGAGAAGTCTGATAACGTAAAGAAGACCGCAACGTCGGAAAAACGATGTCGTACGTACGGTAGGAAGAGAGGGAAGAATAGTCGTCGGTGGTAAATGAAACAGAGAAAGAGAGGTAGGAAGTAAGCATCTCTTGCTGCCGCGTTCGCCGACGGAAAATTTAATTTCGATCCCGTCGATTCAGCAGTTATACCGAAGTTTAATCTTTGATAAGGGTTAGTCTTTTAGTAATGGGATCCCAGGGGGTCGGTCTCTCTGGTCCGATGGGGAGACGAACGGAGAGAAACGCGGTTGACTCTCTCCTTCTCTCTCTCTCTTCTTTCCACTCCACTCCTCTACGAGCAGGATGAAAGGAAGGAGCTTAAACCGTTAGATAGAGATCTGCTCTCGGGATGAAAGTAGTAGCTACCCGCTTATATCGTTCTTCTAACCGAACAGGACTCGGACTTTTATACCGGGGCCACGGGAGGAAGGCGTAACGAGCCTCACGATTGGATAAGTTTTCCGACACGAACTACCACCGAAGGCTTTGCCTTCCTCCTCCGTCTGCCTCGTTCTCCTCCCGCCTCCCGCCTGTATATATATATGTACGTCTCTCTGTTATCCAATTCGCTCGTATAACGTCTCCCGACTTGTGTACGTCCTCCGCTGTCTTATATCCGGGTCACGTATACCCGACGACGATGAGAACGCCGGTCGACGTCGAAGGACTTAATAAAAGGATGGACTCTCTCTCGTCTGCTCGTCGAGAGCTTCCTATTAAAGACTTTGCTCAATTCGCTGCCGCGAGACCTCTCGCAGTATTTCTTTTTTTTCTCCAAGCCACGGAATGAAATTCAAGTCGTTAGCCTTTGAGAGACTGAAATCGATGATTCGAGATCGGAGAATTCCGGGACTCACAGTGGGCGCTTGGTTTGCTATGTTTCAGTTACGGCATGGATCTGAACGGTGCCAGACGGAAAAACGCGACACGGGAGACGACGAGCACGCTCAAAGCCTGGTTGAACGAGCACAAGAAGAACCCGTATCCAACGAAGGGCGAGAAGATCATGTTAGCCATCATCACGAAGATGACTCTGACCCAGGTGTCCACGTGGTTCGCGAACGCGCGGAGACGACTGAAGAAGGAGAACAAGATGACGTGGGAACCGAGGAACAGGGTCGAGGACGAGGACAACAACAACGAGGACGATGACAGCGGAAGGAAGAGCGTCGACGAGAAGGACCGGCTAGGTAAGCACCGCGACGAATCCCCGATTCGCTTTCACCCTTTCCTTCCCTCGAACGAAAAAAACAAAACCTGGGTACCATCTTTCAATCATCTATAGACAAATCCTTTCTTAAAAGATCATCAATTTATTTTAGTAATCCTCGCACACTAATAATTTTATATAATGCTCTAGTTCTCCCTCACCTGGAATACGCCTCTATCATCTGGACACCCTGTCTCCTTTGTCACCGTGACAAGCTTGAGAGTATTCAAAATAAATTCCTTGGTCACCTTTCTATCCTTACTGAACACCCTATGTGCTACTTGAACCATGACTTTTCAGCAATCATGCTGAAATTTGGTATAACCACCCTTGAAAATAGAAGAACGATCTCGGAACTAATTTTCCTCTTTAACCTACTTAATCATAAAATAGACTCTCCTGCTCTCCTGGAGCAAATCAAATTATACGCTCCATCTCGCAATCTCGGACCTAACAAAACTTTTTATCCAGTGAGATTTACTTCTCGATTTGGACATTCTAATGTAGTAAACAGAATATTATCTGAAGTCAACAGATTTTGTCACATTTTTGGCATTTTGATTGATTCCAGCTCAGTCATTAGAAGAAAGCTTTGTTCTTTTTGTGCTTCTCAGTCGTTATAATATCTCTTTTTTCTTCTTTTTTTTTACTGCTCTGTACCACTCTCTTCAATATGTAAAAGGGTTAATTATCCGTGAATTAAATAAATAAATAAATAAATAAATAAATCCTGTTCTTTGTCCACAGATTCAAAGGACTCGGGCACCGGGTCGAGCGAAGACGGCGAGCGACCGGCCCATCGGATGGACCTCTTGGGTGCCAGTAGTGGTTCCGCGGGCGTTCAGGGCAGAACCGAGAGCGAGTGGAGCGAATCGCGGGCAGACAGTGGTCCAGACAGTCCGGAGTGCCTGTACGACCAGAGGGAGCCGAGGCATCCCCTGCAGCTCCAGCACCCGGCGTACCTCGCTTCCTCCCACGGCCGTTTATTACGTCACCCGTCGCCGGAGAGCACGCCACCGAGCAGTCACCACTTACCGGCGTCGACGACCGCGTCGTCGACGGGCAGCGGAGTCACCGCGAAGCCGCGGATCTGGTCGTTGGCCGACATGGCGAGTAAAGACGGCGAGCAGCAAAGTCCGACGCCGACGACGATGGCCGGACTTTCGTCCCCTTATGGCGGCAGCGGCGGAGCAGGCGGAGGAGTCGCCGGCGGTGGCGGTGGCGGCGGAGGTGGAAAGTTGGTGAGTCCTTTGGCCAGTCGATTACCACCCCATTACCCCCTGCACCCGGCGATGCACTCGGGAGCGCAGTTCGTCCGGCATCACCCGGATTTCTATCGGAATCTGTACGGCGCGTCTCACCTCGGTTCCGGGGACATGTCCCTGCTGGAGACGTATTCGAGGACGTTGGGCGGGCTGAGCGGCGTGATGCCGCCGTCCACGGCCCCTAGTATACTAACGTCTTCCTCGTCGACCGTCTCGGCGAGCGGTAACGTTAAACCGTTCACGATTAACGGCGGCAGCGGCGCTCCCGGTGGACCCGGCGTGCTGTTGACCACCGCCACCTCCGGCTTGTCTCCTTCTTCCTCGTCGACGGCGTCTTCCGGTGGGTCCGGCGAGTCGCCCCATCCGAGCGGAAGCTTGCCGTCCACGCAGGAGCTCAAGTCACCCGGCAGGGTGTGATTCCCGCGCGTACCGGGACCACGTCGGACTTAGGTATACTAAAACAAATTCGCTCGAGGCGAAACGATCGTTCGAGCAAACGGGAGCTTCTCGCCCGCGCGGGTTAAGTCCCGGGCGGCGCCAGTGTTTGGTGTGGATGACAATAATCAGAGACTACAACCCTTGTAATTAGTGTACAGTAACCGAGCGAAGAGAAGCGAGTCGGAACGAGATACATGAAATTAGGTATAAAATACTGCCCCTCCCTCCCCCGCCCGCCTTCGGATCATCCCCCCTTGGCCTCTGTCCATCGTTCCTAGTTTGTCTCTCTTCGTCTTCTTCGTCTTTCGGACTCACCGCGCTGCTACCACCCTCCCCTGTTCCCCGTCCTAGTTCCTGTTCTCTCTCTCTCTCTGGTCCTTCGTCTCGCAATTATTTTCCTGCCCCTCCTCGAGGACAGGGAAAAAAAAAACGAAACGTGGGAAGGAAAAGACGAAGGAGAGGAAAAAGGAGGAGAAATCCCGTAGGACCCGTTTATCTCTTCCGTAGAGCAGCTAATCTGCGGTTAAAAAGGGAAATGAATAAAAAAAAAAAAAGAAAACAAGATACACTATCCTAGGCGTGTCTACTACGACGACATTAATATTATATATAAAGTATATTATATACATATAAATACACACAGACACACACACGATAATAATTAATAATTATTTATGCGTTTGTAAATAGTAGAGAGGGCCCAGTAGAGAGCGTCCGGCCAGTGTATGTATTGTATGTAGAGTAGGCACCGATATTATTATTATAATAATTGAGATCATAATTCATACTAACGACGACAGCGATTATTATTATTATGATTATTATTATTATGGATTATTATTATTATTATTGTTATTGCAATGTTTATAATATTATCGATTCACGTCGGCTCGGTCGGTCATGACGTGAGAATATGGATCGTTGGTATCGCTGTGTGACAGATTACGGAGGGACGCGGAGCGCGGCCCTCGCCCAGAACGAACGACGCGGACACTCGCGCGGCCGCGAGTTCCTCTCCGTTCGTAAGTATTATTTATTTATTGCTGTTGCGCGCTCCCCGTCGGACGACGAAGCCGCGGGACATTGTCGCTGATCGTGATATAGAAAACGCGTGAAAAGGTGATATAAAAATCGTACACGCGACGCGTTTCTTTCCTTCCTCCTCTCCGTTCCCTTTTTTCCCTCTCGTCTCTTTTTTTTTTTCCTTTCGAGCGACGCGGTTTTTTCGTCGGACGCGCCCGGCTCCGTAATCTGACAGAACCTCTGGAACTCGCGTTGCGCCCCAACCTTTCAGCGGCGCCCTTCGCTTTTACAGAAGGGCGAGGAGACGTATAAGCGCTATACTTGATCACCGCGCGCCCAGGTAACCGAAGATGTCGTTCTCGTGTGGCGGCGAGGCGCAACGTTAACCGTCAACATATCATGTCATGTCGAGAGTGAACGATCGCCATCACCTTTTAGTCATTCGTGTCCAAAATTTCACGCGAGCTCGCCACGATGCCACATTGGCAGATGGCCTGCAGACTGTGTCCTTTCGCAATAAACGAATCATTATAAAAAAAAGAGAGAATGTCTTTGAGCTTATAGTCATTGTTCCCTTTACCCCCTTGCCTCCAATCGATCATCCGATCTGCCGATCTGTGAGAAAATACTCCGATAGCTTTACAAGTTTGTAGTGGGAAAAGGTGAGTAATCAAGAATGCATTTTTTTTTAACGATTTAATAATTGCTCAGTAAACATGTGTTTGACATATTAACAATGATAGTCTGTGCGTTACATTTTTCGATTTCAAGATTTTTAAGGAGGTTCATCCGGTTAAGGAATTAACAGATAGATCTCCAAAAAAAAATTTGATAGTCTATAACAGTATACCAGGATACCTCAAAAAAATTTTTAAGTTATTTGGATACCTTAATGATGAGATATTAATATAAATATTTTTTACAATTTTACATGTAGTCATATGGAAAAGAGTGATTTCCCAGACTTCTATCGCTAATTTATTAGGTATTGACAGACAGTTTTGAATGAAACTTATGTCATATTAAAGAGAAACATTTAACGAATATTTTAATTGCTAATTTAGGTAGATTGGATGACTATGAATCGAAAAATATATAAACACAACAAAACGAAATCTGCATCTTTCAGCAATAGATAACCTCCGTTATTAACATGAACGTTAGTCAAGCAAGCTCCCCTTTTCTATAACTTGCATTTGACTTGCTATGTACCAGATGAACCTCCTTAACAAAAAAATTAAGGCACTAAGAACCAAGTGTTTTTTAAATTTGCATTCTCCAAGCCAGACATTAGAGAGTTAAGAGTGGAGGGTTTGTTAACGATCGGGCCCGCGAAACGAGGAACGGGAACGCGGATGATTATGCCGGCCACCGGCTAATCGCATGTATCGAGAGACAATACGCGCCAGAGGGATTCCACCGAGTACCACAAAGAGGGAACAAAAGAGATAGGGAGGACGAGGAGGAGAGTCTGGCGGCGCGGCGGCGCACCGGCAGATGAATATGAAACGTCGTCTCGTTCTCGGAACCGGCCGTAAGATGTACTTATAAAAATGCAAAGCGACCGACTTCTGGGTGGTTGCGGGACAAGCTTGGTTATTAGTAAACATTTAAATCGACAATCGCTATAGGTATACGGACGGCAGCGCGGGGGGAACGCCACGGCCCGATGGTGTGTTCCTCTCGGTCCTCTCTCTTTCTCTCTGTCACTGTCCCACGGCCGGCCCCGATACGTTCCTCCGTCCCGTTTCCGAACGAGATGGGAACAGCGGAGGGACGAGGAGAATCGAGGCCGGATCGAGCGTGGTGGAGGAAACAAGAAATCAAGCCGCGGGACCACCCGCCACGGCCTTGGGGGCACCGAGCCGCGGATCCCAAGGAGGTCCATCCCGTCTTCATGAATCAACTCGTTCCTGAATCGGCATAAACCTTCAAAGACTTGTGCTGTGTGCCCGGGGTCCTCGCATCCCCACCCGCTTAGATCCCGCAGAGTTATGTGGACACCCGTGTCCCCCTTGCCGTTCCGATTTTTCCCTCTCATCCCTTCTCGATCGTGTGCGTGCGCCCGTCCTCGAAAATCGAACCGCTGTTTATGCGGACAATCTGTGATCAGATGACAGGACGTAATACGCGCGTCCAATTTGAAATTGAGACGACTGACGTTACGATATCATTCGAAGAGAATTTTATGTCCGCCTTCGTATTCATTCTCGAATTCGAATACGAACTCTGAACGCGAACTCGAAGATCCATTCCTCGTTGGAAAGCTATGTGAAATTGATTTATCTGCGAACACGATTGCGAGGTGTGCGTGATAAATCCCGTTCGCGAAATCCGAGCGCGAGGAAAACTTCTAATTTTAGACTGGGAAAAAAAATGTATTAAGTCGCGCGCTTAATGCGGGGAACGGCATTTAAATTGGCCGGTAAACCCGTTTTATGCCACCATAAAGATAGCGATGCGCAAAAATGCAGGTGGCACGGCGTGTACGTATACACGGTCGTACGCTGGGGTTCCTCGGGACAAGCCCGCGGGGAGTGTACTCCAGATAAAACCGACCCATTACCAATATAATAGTAGCTCAGTTGCAAAATGATCGTGTCGTCCAGGCACTAACCGAGACAACACTATCTACCGACCCGACGTGGATGCTGCTTTTTAGTAGCGTTACCTGGCGAACAGACGATAATCAAGCCGCGGTACGTATCTCACCTGTGTACCCTCGTACACTCCCGCCAATAAGTCGCCACGCATTCACAGATATAAAATGAATAATCCTAAACCAAATTAAACTTGTGATAATACAATTAACACTGTATTTTATAAAACAAATCTTGTATGAATTCTGTGCTGAATTTAGTCTTATAATTTTCTTTCTTATTTTATTCTTTGCGAGAAACAACAAATGAAGGTAAAAATAATTGCAATTTAATAAAACTACTTGCAATTTGTTGTCGTGATGTTCTCGGGTTTATTCTTCGTTTTTTATATGTGCCAAAGTGTGTACCAAAGGGAAAGTTATAATTTCTCTTCATCAGAAAGACAGTTCTTCTTTGTATATAATACAATTTGATAACTTGTACTTCATTGCTATTTTTAAACATTGTTGAAATACGAACCCACTGAAAGCTAATAAAAGTTGGGTTCTGGCGAACAACGTAACGACGTTGATTCCGTGAGAGCGGAGGTCCTCGAACTCAGTTTGGGAACGCGGAGTCCTCGTAAGTCTTATCCGTAGGACTCGGCAAATGGGCGCAGCGAGAGGAGAAGCGGTCAGGTTTAGCCGTGGACAGGCAGAGGCAACGGTTTCGCGAAAGGGAGGAACGATAAACTATACTAAACTGCCGCTCTCCGTGGCTCCGATGCTTTATTGGCTTTTATCGAGTTTTAACGCAACCACCACGGATTCCTTTATGGAAACGCCGTTAATTTTACGACGCGGGCATATTTAGCCCGCGGGCTTCTCGTAAAATCATACTTCTCCGCTCGCGATAAAGTTAAAAACATCGGCAGGCTTAAAGGCAAAGTTCGCCTCGTAAATATGACAGGGGTGGACGAGGCGACGCACTTACTAGACGGAGAAGGTGGCAAGTTTACGTGGCAAGGGTGGCAGCGAGGATCGACAGGAGGGGGACAGGGCTCTCTGCGGCTCCGTTTTCGCCTCGTTGTAATTAACTTATGGTAATTAACGGTCTCTCGCAGGCGGGGGAAAAAAGATTTCTATTAGGCTTCCGCGTCTTCGCAACTTTTTTTTTATTACGTCGTTTAATTGAAGCGGCGCTTCCGCGCGGTTTCAGGGGGACGACCACGGCTTCGCTCGATTTAATCCGAAAATCCTCGATTCGCTGAAAAAGTCTCTTCGCGAGACACGCGGTGATTCGTTTTCCCCGGGGCGCGAGCGACCGTGTGTGTCGAAAGGTAGCAAGGCGTGTAGGAGGTGAATAATGAATGGCAACGTCGGAACAACTTGCTGGACGAGCGTCTCCTCGAACGCGGATCGGTATACGACCGGGGGTGCAGACTCGCTCGCTCGCGAGTTCCGGGTGAAACGACATGAAAAATTAACGGGCCCGCGTTTTGACGTCGCGTCAAAGTTCTCGTTGTACGGGTTGATAGATCGTCCTCGCGACCGTGCAGATTACTCTCGAGGCGAGCAACCGCGACCGGGAACCGGCAAAGGGCGGAACAGAGCAAATGGTATCACAATCGGACCGCGAATTTTTAACTCCTACCTCTCTCTCTCTCTTAATATGCAGGACCATTGCGACGCGTAAATCCTCATTTTAAGAGCATCTGTTACTTGTTGCATATTCACACGGAAAGTATCGTTTAGGTCATAGGTTGAGTCACATTAAGTAAAGATAAATATTTTATAAAGGAATTGAATACGAAAAATGAATATTGAAAAATTTTATTGAGGCTTAATATAATGAAGGTAAAGAAGTATCGTTTGGCTTCTAAACGTGTCGGTTCGCATAATTTCTCCCCGTCACGGTGAACGATACGAATTGAAAAGGCACAATATCGGTTATACATGAAACGGTAATAAAGAGGCCAGGAGGGAAACCACTTGTGCGATCACAGGATCGGTTGGTATATCCTCTCGTTGTTTCCTCGTTTTTTCTTCCCCGACATGAATGCCCGAGTAACAGCAGCTGAATCGGTAAAGAACACCGGGGACGTCTCCGTCCGAGGATCATAATATATCGACGACGTCTGGCTTCCCGATTTGTGGCCTCGGTTACAACGGGAATGTTTGATGCGGCCGCTCCTTTTCGACGTAGGTCCCGGATGCTGTCCAGGACTATCTATTGTTCTTGAATAAACCATCGTATACTGGCCGAATACCAACGCCGTACCGCAGCGCGGCGGAGGCAGTAACTCTTCGACTTCCTGCGCGATTACATGAAAAAGTCGCGTGTCCCCGCCCTACCACCGGCCACCACCATCCCACCGGATCGGCGGAAATCGGCTGCCCACCAATAAACCATAATAGCCACTCTAAAACAAAAAACACAATTCCTCATATTTTACAAATTCTCACAAAATATTAATTAAGGAGGTTCATCTAGTACATAGCAAATCAAATGCAAGTTATAAAAAAGGGGAGCTTGCTTGACTAGCGTTCATCTTAATAACGGAGGTTATCTATTGCTGAAAGATGCAGATTTCGTTTGTTGNACGTTCATGTTAATAACGGAGGTTATCTATTGCTGAAAGATTCAGATTTCGTTTGTTGTNCATCGGATGCTATCGGATGTTTCTCTTTAATATGACATAAGTTTCATTCAAAACTGTCTGTCAATACCTAATAAATTAGCGATAGAAGTCTAGGAAATTACTCTTTTTCATATGACTATATGTAAAATTGTAAAAAATATTTATATTAATATCTCATCATTAAGGTATCCAAATAACTTAAAAATTTTTTTTAGGTACCCTGGTATACTGTTATAGACTATCAAATTTTTTTTGGACATCTATCTGTTAATTCCTTAACCGGATGAACCTCCTTAATCAAATAAAAATTCTTATAATTATAAGTAATTGAGATTCGTAGAATGGAAAGAGAGATTCGGTTGGCGACGGAAAAAGCGATGAAAATAGCTGTCGCGGGAAGGGTAGGACAAATTTCTCGGAAGCTCGGGCGTAGTTCGTCGCTAAAGGCCGTTACCCGTCCTCCTCTAGTTTCTCTCGCAATAAACCGATTGCAAGGAGAAACTAAGTAATCCCCGATAAGCGTCGCCGTGTATCCGGGTCGGCGGCGGGGTAGACGGTTCGCTGGAAAACGTGGCGAGTAGAAACGAGCGGCAGCGAGCACGGCGATATTTCATTCGGCGTACGATCCCGCGAAATTCGCCCGCTCAAAAGACATCAAAGGGACCGGGGTCGGCGAGTTGCCGGATGTCCGGCTGGCTCGCGACATCGCGCCGGGGCCGTCTCGTCGAGGACGATCGCAGACAGAAACGGAGGCATCAACGGAGGCAAGAAGAAAAAGAGCAAGGCGACGATCCCCCGTAGAAGACGGAGAAGAGAGAGAGAGAGAGAGAGAAAGAGAGAGGAGAGAGCGTTACCGTTGAACGAGGTACTCGAATTCGTTTCTGCGCTTGTCGGCTGGCAAGTACGACATAAGTCACCTACTAAATTAGCGAGTAAGGGGCGGTGCATAATTCACCGCGGGTTAATTGGCGAGCGTTTTCACGCCAGAAACGCCAGTCTGTCAAAGCGGCTACAGTTCCGAGGCTGGTAGACGGAGAGCTCGCTTGGTGTATACCATAGTATATGTATCTCGGCTCGGCTCGTTGGTATACAGATCAATTTTTAAGCGGTTAACGGGCTGTCTCCGGGCGGACGGATTCCGACGGAAACCCGCGGTCTCCGCTCGGGTTAAGAGCTGAATTAACGACTGACAGCGATAATGGCGGCTTGAAGTAGTCCGCGTTGTTGCGTAATCGCGATTGTTCCGATGTTAGACCCCCGTTAGGGGCGAGGAATCTATTTGCAGACTAGAGGAGGACTCAATTGTGGCTACGGCTCGATTGTCCGTAGACTCGTGTTATCTACATCGGAAAACATACAAATACGATTCCCTCTTCCTTAACTATCGTTAATGATCTCATGCTTATTCACTCTCTCCCTCTCTCTAATCATTTACAATGTAATGTAGATTTAATCAAGCTATTATTCGTAAAATCATTTTTAATTATCGTCTACGATTTTTCATTATTAAACTAAGCAAGTACATGGTTGAAATATGCATTTGAGCGACGATACGCAGTAGCGAAGGGGTTAAAAAATTCGTATCCATGCGGCTGCCGGCAGGGAAAAACAAAAGGCCTGCGTGCCGTAAATTCTCTCTCGAGCCGGCACGCTCTTGTGCTTGTTTATAAATACTACTCTCTGGTCGGTTCTCTCTCGGCTGGCTGGAAGAAAGGAGCAGCAGGAAAAAGAAGCCAGGCTGGCCGGAGAAACACGCGCGTCGGACGACGCCGACCCGAAGCGACGCGAGGATGCCGCGGCGCTTCATTAAAGACCAGCGCGACGATATGACTTATTTAATCGTCCGAGGTGAACGTTAACGCGCCGCTCTATGTGGCTTCCACGGATGCTTCAGGAATTAGGTCTGCGATTTACGACTAGCTCGCTGGCAAATGTACGACCCGTCGTTGATACCTTGAGTAATCGGGTTGAAAGCACCAGCCGTTTTGTTATTTAGATTATGCGACACCGACTCTCCCTCAATTATTTTTCCTAGCCACTGAAAAATAAAGTTTATTTGTCATTCAATAAGTTAGCATGTCTATTAGGTCCAAAAAAATGTGAATATTACGAGATTAAAAAATGATTGAGGATATTTGTTTAATTTTTTCTTTTGTTATTATTATTTAGTCTTGTATTATTTTTCCTAGCCACTGAAAAATAAAGTTTATTTGTCATTTAATAAGCTAGCATATGTCTATCGTGTCTTAAAAAGTGTGAATATCACGAGTTTAAAAAATTATAAAGAATACTTGTTTAATTTTGTATTTTTTATTATAATTTTTTATTTTGTGAATACATCAGACGTGTAGATTTAGAGAATCGTGTTTCGCGTTATTTCGAGCAGGTTAACATTTGCTGGTTTTTAGTCGCAACACATTATACGACGAGATTGCAGCGTGTAAAGCGTTACTCGGCGAGGCGAGGCATCGGAACACTCGTCCGGAGACCGTTTTGGATATGAAAGACATCAATCATTATAACGACCCCGCGGGACGGCTAGGCTCCCTGTTTTGAGGCGAGCTTGACAAGCGCGGGGGACTTTTAATCTCTTGCGAACTTTTATAAACTCCTTCGATCGACTTTCCGTCTTTCATTACTGCAAATTTCACGCACCCTTCGCGAAAACTTCCTCCCACGATCCATTCCAAAATGACTTTTATTCTATAACGACTCACGGTCCGACAAAAGCGGTAGCTGGATTTTTTTCGAATTCTTTGATGTCACATTTGCGATTAGTCGCCGATGAAAATCACAGGTCCGCTAATTAATATCGAGCACCGGCGTTCGTCTTCCAGGAAGACGAGGCAGCGTCACGACCGTCGGAGCGGCTCGTCTCGTCTTCTCTCCCGGTTTTCACCCTTTTGATTTATTTGCCGGCGCGGCGTTCGCCGATCGCGGTTCCCCTTCGGGTCCCAGCGGGGCGGCCCGCGGATTCGGCCTACCGGATGAAAAACTGTATTTAATTAAACGAGCCGGATCGAGCGGGGCCCCCGGATAAGAACACGAAAACTACGACGACGCAACGTGGAAGATGACTGGTGACTAGTCGGGGGATCGCGGACAAAAACACGATAGCCGCGGTCCTCGATGGATGACGAATCAATCCTTCAGACGTTCGCTCGATGCAGCTTGTCTTTGCCCCCTCCGGGCCCCTCCGCCGATCGGTGGAACGAGTCTTCTTTTAACCCTCTGACAAGTGACGAGTCCCCGAGATCCCATCCGCGTCTCGAATCACCATTCCGATATTAAAATCTTGTACCGACAAGTTTTCATAAATCGATAACAGCTTATAATTCGATTAATTCACGATTCGACTGCATTCCGATCTCGCGTGATCCGCGTATTTATCCACGGCGATTACTGACGGCTTCCGCGGGCAAGAATAGAGTTTAATTATAAGGAACATGTAATCCGGTTAATTGACGTACTCAAATGAGATTCGAGCCTGGACTCGATGTAACAGTGTAATCGATGTTGGAATGCGAACAAAGAAGCGGAGGACATGAGTTACAGCTCGGGAGCAATTCGAACAGAGCCAGAGTACACGCTGGGTAGCAACAGACAAGGATTGGTGACATGTGGATCCCGTCGACGAAGAACAGACACGCGGATCGGTTCCTCGCAGGATGCATTCCTCCAGAGATCGAACGGCAAGAGTTCAAATGTCTTCGATATAATTTAATATTGTACTCTCTGGTTCCATCAAATTATTGCATTCTCTTTAAGTAGAAGTCTTATGAGAGAAAGTCTCTTCAGTGAAAATTCTGTTCCACAGGATTATATTCTATCCTCAGAATTATGTTATATACACTGAGAAAAACGAAGCCACAAAATTTTAGTAATACTTATTGTATGTTTAAATCAAAATTACTATATTTGAATAGTAATCTTGAAACATGTTTGGATTTAATTAATGATTGCTAAACTTTAAGGAAAAATTCGTCTGAATGCTTAGTATCATTTTTACTTATTGAACTCAAAGAAAATTAAAGAATTATATAATACAATCTTTAATCTATACATGAAATAATATAAATCGCGTTTAGTAATATAAAGTAAACTAATATAAGGAAAATGTAGAAACTGAATATTAGAAATCACTAACCAGGGATAGGAAAAATTAGTAACTGTGGATAGTAATTATTATTACAATGTAGAAATTACTATATAGATTTGTAATAAATACAGAAGGAACATATTTATTACTCAAAGAAAGTATTTTTTTGGTACTATATTTCAATTTTTGATAACCGTCAGACCACCGTTTTCTCAGTGTACTTTATACAATTTTTTATGTGTTAATAGTTATCAATTTTATATTGAAATCAAATGAATAGTAAAACACCATGAAACACAATTTTATGTTATGTGATAATTGAAAATCAAATACATTACGAATATGCAAAATTTATATAAAGAATTGAGTTACTTTTACTTTCACTTCCACGTGAATATTCTTCTTATCTAAAAATCTCGTGCATTCAATTTCGTACAATCAATTATAAAAATTGTGAATGATTTTGGCTGTTGGCACGTCGTCGAGCGGTCACGTCTCAATCAGTGTCTGTGTCCAGGACGAGACCAGGGAGATCGGTAGAGATGCGAGGGGGGAAACGACGGCCGAGCTGGCAAGAAGCTCCTCGAGGACTGGCTAAACGTGCCGAATGTTAATTACGCCAGCGGGGTTCCCGGTTGTTCCGCAGGGGCCCAGGTGAAAAAGTTCTCGTTCGGCTCTCGCCCCTTCCAGCCTCGATTACCACGGGCTCCGCGATATCGCCACGGGCCCGAAAGAAACGCTCGTAGAGGATTAACATTCTGAGAGCAGCGGGGTATATCCGTCGTATAACGAGATAATTGACCGTAAAAAACACAATTAAACGACTGATCGAAGTCGATACGCCGCGCCGTTTGTTCCTCCGACTGTCAACGAGCTCATCGCCGATGCTAATTCCCTCCCATACGAGATTCAATTCTATTTCGGGAATTTCCAAATATGTCTAATTAAATATTTTATTACAGCATAAAGTAATTTAACCCTTTCATCCCACAATTATTTTTTATCACGCATTTTATTAAGACGTTCGTTATAAAGTGAGTAGATCCTGCATAAAAATTTTTCTTTCCCATAAAAGATATTCGTCTGACACTCAAGTTTACAAATATACCTTGCAGTTCATTATAGATTGTATAAGAATGTCAAAAACGCGAGCTGTTCGTGCGGCGTACGATAGCGGAGCGCGAGAGCGTTAAAAATGAAAGAGATAAAAGCATCGCAATTAAGAACTCGCTTCCGAGTCCACTATTTCAAGCATTTCAAGTATTTCGGCATCAGTAATTCAATAAAGAAGTTTTATATTCTAGAACCCACATCCGGACGCGTGTTGTGACACCGCGTTTCGGGCCGGCTCAACATAATTAGTAATAAGCTCTTCAGGGGTATGTCACCCTGTTTTGACTAACAGTCGTTCTATTAATGTTTGTTTTCCACGTGCGGAACCACGCCGGCAATATATATCAGTCCCGGCGCCGCGATTTACGCGCGCCCGTTCCTTTTTTTCCATCTGGCCGTCGATCTTTCCGCCGCCCTCGCGTATAAATAAATAACGTTTATTATAAGAGAATTAGAGGGGGAGAGAGAAGGGACGCGCGCGAGAACCGTCAAAGTGGATTTATGATATTTTCCTACTGACAGTGTCTTCCGCGCAGCTCGCCGGCCTTTGATCTGCTCCGTTTCAACCCGCGAATGGCCACTGTTTTCAGCGTAACGTCGTCGTTACACCCTTCGCGGCTTCCTCTCTCCCCGATTTTTTATTCTCTCATTCCGGTTCGGTGAAACCGACGGGATCCTTGCGAAGATGAATGGACCGTTTTAGGGAACGGGTTAAATGATGGATTTTAAAGTGTAGCTCTGCGGAGGTTTGAGTATTTGTCAACCAATTGCTCATAAGAGATGCATTTGCCAGAGTTGAATTAGATGGTAAAATAAAAGTGATATAATATTACCTTAATTAATTAATGGGCAACAAAAATAAAACATCAGCTGACATGTTTTTCAATAAATTTTATTTAATCATGATTACAATTACGTGGTTTCATGTTTCAAGTACTTATTAGATGAATTATTATAGTTAGTGATATAAAATATGGGTTGCTCATGGTTTACCAATTGCTCATAAGTTGAAATGCATTTGCCAGAGTTGAATTATATAGTAAAATAAAAGTGATATAATATTACCTTAATTAATTAAAGCGCAACAAAAATAAAACAACAACTGACATGTTTTTCAATAAATTTTACTTAATCATGATTACAATTACATGGTTTTATGTTTTTTGTACTAATTAGATGAATTAGTTAGTGATATAAAATATGGGTAGCATATGAGGTTTTAGGGGATCCGTCATTCGAAATTCTTCAATTCTGTTTCGCGATCGGGCTCCTTCCAGGAGAAGACTGAAGGATCGGCATTGATCCATGGATCATGATGGATCGCAGGCCGCCGGGTGAACGATGCACGCGTTAAAATGGATGAGCCACGTGAAATAGATCGGTTAAATAAATCAACATTGGCCGGTCAGGATGAATGGAACTCGAACGCGAATCGCGGCCATCCGTTCTGCCGATTTTAATTCTACTTGAGAAGTTCATCGCGGCTTCCCTTACATATCTCGTTCCGATAAAATATTTAAGCAGTGCATTAACTTCGAAACGAACGAAACAGAGGAAGTATAAAATAGACATCCGGAATAAGAACTACTCAGATCTCTGAGGTACTCAGAGGTATTCTGAGCAAACAACGATTTTTCATAAATAAAAAAAACGAACCCTCCATTTTCCTTGGTTTAATGAACTCCACGTCATAAATAACAAACAGATGATTTCTGGTAGTAATTGGAAGCAAGACCTGTGAAATAAATCTGGAGTACTATGACAAACTCACTCACAATCTTTTTTGTTCCTCCCGGCAAAAAGACGAAGATTGATTGCGTTCAAAGAGAGGAAGCCCGGGCGACGATCGACGGTACAAATTACGCGCGATATCGCCGATGTACAATGAAGACGGATACCGTTCCGTGCGCCGGGATATATTAATTATAAATAATTAGACGCGATTCGTTAAAATAACCCGGAATAATTTCATGACAGCTGGCCGGGGGTAGAGCTTAACGATCGTTACCAGACAAACGACCGGCTCCGGTCTGTCATTCTACTTAATCTTCGCCACGGAAAGAACCGACGCGTCACCAAGATCGTTACGTTGACGGATTCGTGGTTCTCAGTCACGCGGTGGCGCCTCGCAGTCCCGCCTTTGATGATCTCCAAGATTATCGCCACTCAATGAAGACTGTCATCCGATGCAATTCAGCCTCCACTGAATTCATTAACACATCCTTTATACCAATTTCGTATACGATGCTAAATTTTGAATGAACTGAATTACTGAATAAATCAATTTGTGATTTTAGTATATTTGTCAATAATTTTTCCTGGGAAGTATGAACAGATTTTGGAGTTTGTATATAATATCGAAGTCCCCGCAGCTTGTTTCCACAGCTAAAGACGCATGTAGACGGAAAATTACAACGAAAACATGCTCGTTCACGCAAGATCAGTCTCACTTTTCATGCAAACGAGCCGCGACTCCCTCAGATCTTTCGGAAATAAAACAAAACGTCGGGCGCGCGAACGCGGCGAGCACAAATCGTCGCGAGGTATCCTCTGGGAAGCGTGTTGGCGCGGGATTTAACGCGGCGGCCGCTTCGGCGGTTTCTCAAAACGGACGCTCGTCTCATCAATCACCGGCGGCGACTCGCGAGCCCCGTTTATTTTAAGTTGGCCGCGTTTTTAATAACGCACGCGTCATTAACGCGGGCTGGCACCTCGAGAAACGCGGAGGAGGTTCGGGGCGTTGCGGCCTGTCGACGTGGAGCGCGATTAGGTATTCGATGTTCGCAGCTACCAAAGGAAGTGTCTCTCGCTTTTGCACGTCCGCGGCCAAGGTTCCACAGCCAAATTTCGAGCCCCACTCTTCTCGTTTCGATGTTCCAAAGCTTACGACAGACCTCTTATTTGTGACACAATCGAACAACTTGCGAATAATTAATTAGCGATTTTTATTTTTGTATTACATTAATTTCTGCTCTCGTGGCTTGAAGATTGAAGTCATAATGGTTGCTAGTTTTAGAAGGTGCTTGTTTGCTAAGGAAGAATTGAATCTAATAATTGGGAAGAATGTCTTTAGCAATTCTAATATTTTCTCGTATTTCAAAGGCAGTGTCACGTTTATTTTCATACTTGTGTCTTGATCAAACGATCCTCTTCTGTTTTCGAGCAAGATTCATTCGGGCAGAGGTCGTAATTCTTGCTGATCTTTGGTGACCTAGAAAATAACTCAAGTTTCGTTGCCATTCCGTCGGTGAATCGCTTCAAAACAATGTCGCGGTTGTTAGAAACGATATCTTCTCTCGAGGAATAGAACGGCCTCATTCATTGCCAGTCACGTAATTTTTCAGCTAAGCTTGTTCAATCATTTTTCGCATTTATCAAGAAAAACGTGATATTACTCAAAGCCTTGAAATAGCTACACGAGGATAGTGTCACTGTCGGTCTCAAAATATTCCATGGAATTTTATATAATCAGTTTAATAAATTGATTAAATCCGATGTTTTCGCCAATTGATTCCTCGATTTATTCGATCGGAATTAAAGGGTGGGACTTATCAGGCGAAAGTTTTTTCGGCTGCCGCGGCACAGGTGCGCACACAAGTATACACGGGTGTAGGTACGTAGCCGCAGTCCACCGGAACTGGTTCGTACACGGCTGTTTTTTCAAGTAGCCAACGCGCGGCCGCCGCGCTGCTATCATTCCCCGGCATTTGCATATTCGATGGAAACATGGCCGGCTACACTCTCGCGCTCCCCAAGATCATCGCCTCGAGCCCGCTTATCGTTTCCATCCAGTTTTATGCAATTAGTCCTGTACGAGGGAATTTGTCGAGCAACGAATCATTTTTCATCCTTTCACCCTTCTAAGTCTGACTCTCTAACAAAAAACGAAATCTTTTCTTGAATTTCCATTGCGATGTACTCATAAAAAATCGCATGACTGCCATCGAACGACGAGAGGGAAATAAAAAACAAAGGCGCGAAACGGCGAGGTGTAGGTGAAAGATTTATAGACGAGGCCGGGAATCGGCGCAAATCTTCGGAATCGACGATTTAGAGAGGGCGATCGGCGGCGGGGCGCGGGGGCAGGAATAGGGGCAGGGGCACGCGCAGAATGTTTCGTGTCACGGAGGCCACCGTACATGGAAAACCATCGACGCTGCAATCTCTGCCATTGTCTGCCCGACACACGGTACGTGTACCTACCAGCGGCGGCCGCATTACGCTCTCCTATGGGTCGCGCCTATGAATTATGATCGTGCGAGCTTTTCGCGTTTTTCCATCCGTGGAATTCAGTCGAAATTCACTCCTGAAATCCAATTCATCTCGTTTTCGTTCCATTACATCTATTGACTCCGACGAGGCCAATGAAATTGTTTGTCACATCTGTGTATTTTCTTTGAAAGGCGTATTGTTCGAGTCTCATTCAATGAATTCTAGAATTCAGATACCAAATACTTCGACGATTGCGCGTTATAAGTCGAAAACCGTGGAACAAAGTACTGGAACGAATCTCCGCTGTTAAGTATTCAGGCGGCGCACGCAATTTCAGTCTTAAATAAAGAAAATCGAGTGTAATAGCGATGTCGCATTCCGAGGGCAAAACGAGGAACACCCGAAAGCTGTCCTCTTAATTCACGGACGGGAAAACGTATTTCGATACGTCGAATAGATATCTCAGTCCCGAGGGAACGTCAGCCGGGGCGCCCATTCCGTCTTGTCACCGGGCCGAGAGTTCCGCGGTGCACGTTTTACGATCCTCATATTTACCATACGGTCCGCCCACGCGTCTCGCGCCCCTCGCGCCGGGGGGAGGGAGAGGAGAGCCAATTAACAGGGCGCTCTCATCGCGATCGAAGTGTCGATCTCTCCTCCGCGGAAGCAGCGACGCGGCCGGCTCCCCGATTAAAATTCATTAAAGCCAACGAGATTAGTGCGGTTCTGGAAATGGACTCGAAAGGCCGCGCGACGCATATCAATCGGTTGTCCGGACGGGGCGAGGCCGGCGGCGGCTGCGGGGGCACGGGGGAGGAAAAGGGTGACGGTGAGGACACCGGGCCCCGAAGAGGCGGCGGAGCAGCGGTAGCGGCGTACAAAAGGAAAGAAAGAAAGAGGGACACGGGGCGAAAGAGTAAAAGGGAGAGAGAAAAAGGGAAACGGACCGAGTCGCTAATGAGAGCGACAATTCAGTGTGTCGAGCACAGGCCGCATGGAATGCAGCCAGCGCCTCGGGTTCCAGCATTCATAAATTTATTCCCGCCGCCTTCCTTCTGCCAGCTTCGTTTTATCGCCTGACAATATGCCGCCGCGACCAGTTCACTCGAGCGCTGAGCCACGCCGCCACGAACTTTGAAAATCGACCGAATCCGCGCCTCCCACTGTCGCCGATCTTGTTTCGCGAAGCTTAGACGAATTAGCAAATCACTTTCCTTCAATCACCATTTGTCTGGAGCAATCATACTAGATCCTTTTTTTTTATTTTTTTTTAAATTTAGAAAACCTCATACGAGATTTATTAATACATTAATACAAAATACAAAGAAGAATAATGTATCAACAAGTTACAATTTGGTACTTATAACTAATTTTAACTAAATGTTTAGATTGCAACTTTTAACAAATTCAAGCATATATATGCAAGTCCTTATGTTGGGCTTGGCTATTATCAGTGATACATGGGCAATTGGAGACCATCTTTCTTGAATTTGCTGATCAGTTCTCATCTCTGTGTATTATACAGGTTGCATTGCCACAAAACATGATTTAATGTTTCATCCGAAGTAATACATTTACATTTTGGATCATTGACAATACCTAAGCGAGCTAATGAGTAAGCTAGATGGTAATGGTCCGCTCTGCATCTGTTTATTGCGACTATAGATGAAAGAGGCATTTTTATTCGAGCGGGAGTCTTGTATTCTCATTGAAATATTGTTGAAAGTATGTTATTCCATTGTAAAGGCCCTCAGTTTTAATAATATTGTTTGAGTTATCCCGCATATTTTTGTTGAATAATTCATGTAAATCGGTGAATGGAATTTTGGTGATATGTAGCGTCTCAGATTGGGAGGCCTCCTTTGCCAGTTGGTCAACTCTCTCGTTCCCCTCGATACCAATGTGAGAGGGAATCCAATAAAATTTAATATTATTGCTGTGTACTAGATCCGTTGATCCTTATAAAACAAATATCTATTAATTCCCTATATTCTAATAAATACGCTAATTACTATAATTTCTAAATTAACACCTTTTCGAGCAACTTTAATTAATTTCGATACAATACCTCGGAATTTCACTGGACGACGGAGGATTCGTTTCTGACGTTCGTCGTTTCGATTACGGTAGTATACAAATTAGTGGCAACAGATTCTTATTTATCCGAAGGCGAGAAGAAAGGCAAGAGATTAGCCGTGGGCCGTCAGGGAATCTGGTAACGATTCTCCCTGACTTAACCCGAGTTTTACGCACGGCTTTAGGTAAGACAATGGCGAGGTTCCAGGTTTACATTATTTAATGCCCCGCCGGCCGGCGACGGTGGTCGGGGCGTTAATTAGGCGGCGCTCATATGCTAATACGAGGGACTAAGCTCCGCTTATTCGCATAGTGGCTGCCATGAGCCGCGTACAAGCATACTGCGCCTCACTTGGTTACTCGGTTATACTACACGTAGCCTCTCCCCTGCGTGTCCCGCCAATCCGTAACCAACACACGCGTGTGCACTTTCGCACACCGAGCCCTGAGTTATTTGTCTCGCTAATATCCCTCTCTCCTCCCCGGCTCCTATTCCCCGTCGCCGCCGCCGGTGGATCTAGTAGAGCTAACCAGCCCTCTTCCTTCTTACCTACAGTCCTGTCGAACGAACGTGTAACCACCTACTGGAACAATCTAGCCGGCTGACCTGTACGTAGGATTTCCGGTGTAACCCGTGGTCAGACGTCTGCTAACTCAATGGGAAATCAGATAGCGGGTCAAACCTTGCGAGAAATCTACACCGATTTAACTTGCTTAATCCCTTTCAACGAATGAAATTATAATTAACTTCATGTATAAAATGATAAAAGATTTCCATCGAGGTTGATGTAAAAGGATGTTCACGATAATATGTTACGACTGGGTTAGCATTCGAAGGAGTTTGCTGTTGCGGAATTTCCTAAAATTCGCCGATTTCCAAGCGCGAAACTAAAAAGAAGATCGAGCGGTGAATAAATAACACCTTCCCAGGTTCGCAGCGGACGGAGTCGGTTCGGATCAAGAGAGCTCTCGTCACCTGAGATTCCACCGATAGGAGAGAATCCGGTGCTCCCGCCGAGATCGGTATCTATAGACTAAATGGCCCCACGAGCGGATTCGTCATTCTAACACACGGGGATCGGAAGGCCTGACCGCTACGCGATGGACCATCTCTACGCGTCCTGGACCGCTTTAATTTATCCGGTCTGACACCGAGGAAGCGCGAACTGTTCGGACCGCTCGAATTGCCGGACTAATTCCAACCTCGGACCACCGTGAAATCGAACCAATCAGACTGGTCAATTTTTATTTCTGCTTAAGATTCGAATGGATAGTATTAAGAGGTTTTATTCCAATTCGTTATAATCAATCGAATATTGCATTAGAGATACAGCAAATTAATTATTACAGATTATTCCTAAAAAATTCTGTAAATTATTTACTAATCGTTGAGCAAAGAATAACCATTGCTTTCTAAACATGAATAGATACTTATGACGCGAACCAATCAGCCAATTTTTATTTCTGCTTGAGATTTGAATGGATAGTATAGAGATTTTATTCCAATTCGCTATAATCAATTGGTTATTACATTATAGACACAGCAAGTTAATTATTACAGTAGATTATTCTAAAAAATTGTGTAGACCATTTAATAATCCTTGAGCAAAAACTACTAATTGCTTTCTAAACATGAATAGATACTTACGACGGAGGCCTGTCCGCCTGTATCAAATATATGCGTTCAATCAGGTCAGCCATATTTATCTCGGATATTTTACACGCCGACGGTTTGCTTTTTAAACGTTATCTATTAAGAACATAACTCTGTTACAATGCGACCGAACACATCCAACACCTGTGCGTTACCTGTCCATCAGCCTTGACGACTTCCGTTTACGAGTCCCCGCAAAAACCCGTGTATCCTCGCGTGAAATCACTTACCCGTAATTAGTCCTGCATAATGGTCGCCCGCTAATGAAACCCGAGACCGGTTTCAATTATCTACATTTAATATTCTAATCTACTAATCGCGGCAACATAACCGTCGATTGAGCGTCGATCCATTACGCGCAGGAAAATGTAGCCTGTCGCGGCTCAGTGAAAACACAGATATTTCTAAAAATATATATAAAAATTTTACACGTTCTGCGTCTACGTAGGTTTTACATAAGTATGCAGTCTTGTAATTGCCCCAGGTGTCTCCTAATAGCGTTTATTTTAATAATTTTGCCAAAAAATCGTGTAATTCTCGCCCCAGATCCATTTACGAGCAATTAATTCAACGCAATTATGCGAGACCGGTTGTAATTATCTCCGTTTAATATTCGAATTAACTAATCGCGCTATCGGTAACCGGTTACGTCAGCGGAGGAAAACGCGAGTCGCGTTTATTTACCGATATAAAAGGCCCTGATTGATCGGGCGCGCGGCGTGTCTTGTCGCTGCGCCTTTACACGACTGACAAAAATAGATTAAGCTCATTAGATGCATTAGCCGGCGAGTATACTTGGGCAGCGGTCGCGGCTCGCTTCGAATCGCTATTTATTAGCGTCGAATCCCATCGCGGTTACTATACGCGTTCCGCGCGGTACGCCGTTTATGGGAGGGACTTGTGTCACATTCGCCGGTGCTCGACGGCAATTTCTCTCGGATCGAACGCCGTCCCCGCGCTTTGTGATCGAGCATCGACTCCTGCGACGCGATCCCCATTCGAATCCGTCACAAAAAACATAAAATAAAACATAAAATAATAGATAGTTGACAGATAACAGTACGAATGATCAGGTAGTTTTACCGTTAGAATTTCCGTTCGTCCCGACGAAGGCGTGAGCGACTCCCGACACCTGTTTCTAAAAGCGTAGACACTTTCGGCTAACCGAAGTTTCGACTCCATTCAGTCCCCGGCTAAATCCGTGCGCGAATCCATAAAGGAAGGGCCTGTTCCACGAGATGTACCGGGTTTCGAGAGGGGCCCACGAGGAGAGGAGGGCATTGTCGACGCTTTGTGTCTACAGCTCACGCTTCGTCGGTTACAAATAGGGTAGGAAGCCGGTGTTCGCCGTTCGGAAACGGGGACTCGCGCGCAACGAGAACAGAGAACTATATGTATATTCGTCCGCGTCTCGGCCGGGAAGTCGAAGGCGAAGCGAGGCGAGGCAGAAAGAAAATAGAAGAGGGAACGGGCTCGATAGATAGGAGAGCACGCGGTGGCGGAGAACGAAGAAGAGGGAATAAGAACGAAGCTCGAAACTAGCTATACAGAGAGAGCCTAACGTCCTAACCCAATACAGGCTATTAGGAGGAATAACCTGGCCTATGGCGAGTCGGTAACCCTATATCCTGGTGGCGGCGCCGTTTGATGTGCGCCGGAGTCTCTCCACCTTCGCCCCCGGTGCTCACCCACCGCCGTGTTCCCCCGTGGTCCATCCACCGGAGGACAGGCTACAAGAGTCTCGAATACCTCTCTCCGGATACTCCTGGTGTCCGATCACCGCGACCGCTCGAAGAAGGGAAGATACCGTCCTCTCTATTCTCTTCCCTTCTCCTCCTCTTCTGTATATGTGTCTCTCCTCGCCCCTCCGTGTATATTCGGCGATCGTGTGTGTTCTCCTCGTCTTCCACCGAACCGCGACCTTCCTTTACTTACTTACCCGCCACGCCGCGACGACGACGACGACGACGACCACCGTCCCCTTTGGTTATAAATGCGAAACATCGCTCGTTCGGACTTCTGATACAGGATGCACCCTCGATGCCGGGGACACGCGGGCCCTCCGCTGCCCTCTGGTACCAGGTTCACCGAGATTCCTCCCAAACCTCTCGCATTGTTATTCCATTCTTTTTTCATACAATCGTTTCGACAAAAAGTCGCCCGACATACTATTTTTTAATACTTGCAATTCCTCGATTTTAAGGAGGTTCATCTGGTACATAGCAAGTCAAATGCAAGTTATAGAAAAGGGTAGAGGCGGCGTTCGAAATCACTAACTGTGATTTACCACGGTGATCGTAAAATCACGATCACACCTCGTGATTATATAAAATCACGACCGTGATCGCGATTTTTCATATCGAGTGGACTCGATATAACATCCATATTTCGTGTTCATATCTACGACGCAAAAGTAACTTTTGAATTTAAAAAACAAATTTTTAATATGATTTTAAACTAATTACATTGTTACACTTGCACTTTTAAGCATTAATGTGAAATAAAGAAGTCCATTAAGAAATTATTTCTCCTACTTCCATATGTATTATACTATATGCACGTATATTATATTGTACATTAGCGAATTTATGTATATTGATAGTTGTATCTTTCTATATTACATCCCAATATTTAATTTTAATTATAATGACATTAATCCTCATTGAACTGTATTAATTATGAAATTAGAATTATTGTTTTATTATTGTAATATTAATACATTGTTAATATTGTCAAATAATATTTATTTGTCCCTTCTTTACATCTCGTATATTTATAATATCGTAGTTTACTTCGAAGGTAGTTCGCAAATTCATGTCATTTTCACAGTCTACTATCTACCAATGAGGAGTGATCACGAAAATCACGATTACCGTGAAAAATCACGATGATTTGGAACGCACGTGATTGAATCACTTGTGATCTAAAAGTAGCAGTTCTAGCCATCACTAGAAAAGGGGAGCTTGCTTGACTAGCGTACATGTTAATAACGGAGGTTATCTATTGCTGAAAGATGTAGATTTCGTTTGTTGTGTTTATATATTTCTCGATTCATAGTCACCCAATCTACCTAAATTTGCAATTAAAATATTCGTTAAATGTTTCTCTTTAATATGACATAAGTTTCATTCAAAACTGTCTGTCAATATCTAATAAATTAGCGATAGAAGTCTGGGAAATCAGTCTTTTCCATATGACTACATGTAAAATTGTAAAAAATATTTATATTAATATTTCATCATTAAAGTATCCAAATGACTTAAAACCTTTTTTGGGGTATCCTGGTATACTGTTATAGACTATCAAATTTTTTGTTGAAATCTATTTGTTAATTCCTTAACCGGATGAACCTCCTTAAACAAGAGAGTCTGATGGTACTGAAACGATGGACGCCGAGGAATTCGGATCCATTTTGAGTTGAAGTCGAGGCTCCGGTTTCCGCGAAAGTCGTGGTCCCCGATCTCTGGGCCAGCTTCTCCCTTTCCGCGACGACGACGTGGTCTTCCACGTCTCCGAGCGTGTTTCGGCCGGTCTCCGATTTCGAGGAAACATGCCGAGGTTTCGGAGACCTTTACGGCCACGGCTTAATGGCCGGGTATGCGGTTAATGGACACAAACACCGCCCTCGAACTGGTTATGTCTCATTTACCGATTAAGATTACATGACACGGACCTTCGCGGCGGACTTTTATTTCCACCGGCTCGGACCGCGCGCTCTCTGTCGCGCCGCGCTGCGCAGGGAACATCCCTGCTCTTTCGTTAATATTTGATCTTCTAGCAGCTACCTCGCTGTCCTTTAATGTTAACACGTTCCCTTTCTTCTGCGATCTTGTAAATAATTAGTGAATCCTGTGATATATATAAAATAGGAGAAATCCTTGATATCTTTTACTCAATAATTGCCTTGTTTTTCGCGATATCCTTCTTGTTTTGCTGTGACAACCGTTTATTTTATTACGACTTCGATAAGACACGAGGTATATGAAAATACTTTTCGAGCGATAACGAGAAATTCGCGAGGCGTGAAAGTAAACGAGTTTTCTCTCTTTACGGACGTCATTTGGGACACTTGGCTGGTAATTGGTCCCGGTACACGGAAATTCGTCTCGATGGAAGTTTAAGATCTTGTCACCATCTACGGCAGCTTGTACATGTACCCGCGTGTTGATAAGCGGCCGTATTACGCGTGTACGATTCGCGATTATTCGTTCGCCGGCCGATACCGGCAGACGAACAGGCTTTAGCGTCTTCAGGTGAAACTGGATCTCTTTATTAAACGGCGCGCCGAGGAATTGAATGGAATCGAGGTTAACGCGGTACCCTTCCATCTTAACGCTAATTGAAGATAAGCGGGGAGAAACTATTTCGCGTTTATGCTCCACGCTGTTAAACAGTCGAGATTAATTAATACTTTATACATAATACTCTCCTGATATGCAGAGAATAATTTTTATATACCGTTAATCGCTACTGTTTACTTGACTCGTTAAATACCGGACGTAGAAGAAAATTGTATATGACCTTTCTTCCAGGAAATAGTTGTACCTACAACTTTTATTTGAAGCATGTTTTCAAATTCCGAGAAAAAAGAATTTTTAATTTTTGCGAGATTTTGTCAAGGGGTACCCCTTCAGATTTTGTGAAAATTTCGTTTTTTGCAAATAACTGATTACTTGTTGCCGCTAGCGAAAAATGTTTGAAACAAAAGTTGTATGTACTGTGAAATGGTAAAAGTTTTATACGAAACATTTTTTTCTAAGATCGATAACTAACGAGTAATTTGCATTAAACTGTTTTATCGTTTTTTGTAAATTATTCGATAATTATCGATACTAGCGAAAAAAGTTTCAGACAAAAGTTGTAGCTCTAGTTGTCAGCTAAAAGTAAGATCCTATGCAATTTCCCTACAGGCCCAACAGTTTAGGAGTATTTGAGGAAAAACGAAATTTTTTGCCAAAAATTTGCTGTTTCAACGAGGAAATGGCCGGATTTTGTCATCATCAATAAAATGCCAATTAATGATACTTAACTCGTCAAATACTGAAGTTAAATGAAAAATATATAAAATCTTTCTCGTTAAATGTCCAAAAGGTCCCCAAACAAGGGTTCAACATTTCCTAATTAATTTCACTCTAATTCTAATCACATTACTGTCCAAAATGACGTACGCCACTCAATTTGTATCTTTCTATCAATCATTCTCGTCACACATCACGACGACCCTCTCGTCTACAAAAACCAAAAAGAACCGTCACTTTGGTAAAAAATAAGAAGATTTGATTACGCGTTGAGAGGCGACGTGAAACGCGCGGCGCGGCGCGATAACGAGACTCGTCGCGTCTCGTTTCTCCTGACGGCCAGTTGTGCACCGGATGTGACGATTATCCGCGCCGATACACAGGCGAGAGTCGATCGTTAAGGAGATGCGTCGGCCCCGGTCGTCGCGTTCGTGGAAACTGGCTACTAGGCTCACACGAGTCCTTCTGTATACGTACAGTCACGCCGTCGGACGACGCTCCTTGATTGGATGCAGATTACACCTGATGGAGTTGTGCCTGATCTCTCGCTTCCCAATAGAGGCGCCGCGCCGGTTATGGCACTTTCAGTTTTGCAGCTGCAAATAGCCGCCTTAGCTCTCTGCTACACTGTTTCCAAAGTAGCTAATTCGTATGTGCGGAGAGTCAGAGAAAAAATTACATTGGAAACGCAGAACATATTTATTTATCTTACAATTTGCATAATCGTTGCAAAAATAATATTAGAATTTCTGAAAGATTTCAGCATCCACGTTTACGAAAGGAACGTTCAGTGGTATGAATATTCAGACGGAATTCAGTGCGACTTGAAATATTTCTTGCACGATCGTTCGGATCCAAATTGCTTTCGTTTAAATATATCGGTCACCCGATGTTAATCGTCGGCTCGAACCGGAGGTATCACCGCCGATACCCGAAATCTTCGTCCCTCCGCGAGGCGGACGTCACCGCTATTCGCGGGGGAGGGTCAGAGACGAGATCCCGCGAGCGTAAAAGCTCGTCATTATTTATAATTTTCCGCTTGGTCGGCTCGGCGAGGCTGGCACCCTTCTGTGTTTCGAAGGCTTGAAAGAATAGCTGAGGTGGCCGCTTTTCTTCTCGCGTTCGTTTTTCGAGATAGAAGCGACCTGACGACGGGACAAGGAAACGAACGACGGCCGAGAGGGAAAAGAGCGGGAGAAGGGAAATATATAAAAAGAAAGGGAAGAAGGAATCGGCGGGGAAAAGGTAAAAAAAAAAGATAGAGGCGGGGGCAAGAGAGGATCCCGTTTCGCCCCCGCAACGGCAGGAGAGATGCCCGTCTCGATAATACTTGAGACAATGACCGAACCGGCGTGGCATCGTTACTCCGGTACGATGGAAACGCGCCCAGACCCCGCGACGACGCGATGGGGACACTCTTACACCTGGAATCAATTTATCAAAGACCAAGAGAGGCGTCGTCAACTCAGAATTCCGGCGTTTCTTTTCGCGTATGTATTGTTGCCGGCTCGGTAACGATGCCCCGGTGCGGCGCGACGTCTACGTCGCCGTCGTCGTCGTCGTCGTCGTCGTTATTCAATGGGCGCGATCGGAAAGAACGGTTTCCTCTCTCGCTACATCGTTTCCGACGCCTCGCCTCCTCGTTTCGCCTCGTCGCGACCGCAGCTCTTCCTGACGATACGCGATCGTCTTTTACGTATTTCATCGATACAGGAAGCTGAATATTGAACAGATGAATGAACCGTTCGATTTCCAGAGGATATAAAAAGTAGAACGTAAAATTAAGGAGAGACTTTATTCGATAATTGTATTTAAGGACGTTGGGTATATCACTTGTGGTGCTCTGTCGTGATACCAATCTTAGATAAAAAAATTTGAATTCGTTAAATATCGTATTTATCAATGAATTTAGAAAGAAATTGGTATGAAATAACTTTATTTAGTGTCAAGAATATAAAGATGTTCTTGCGATAGACATAAAAGTTAATATTATTGAATTAAAAATGTTTTGTAGCGAATAGTGAAATCTGGCAACGAGAATTCTATCAATATGTTTCCTTTTCGTTCAATTATCGAAACAATTATGTTGTAAATTCGCATTTTTCTTGCTTCAAATTGTTAAAAAATGTTTCAAGATTCTATTACACTTTTACTCAACAATCTTACCATTTTTAACAAGTCTATTTAACAATAATGACAAGATTTCTTCTATCTCCCATAAGAGTCCGTGTATAAGGATATAAGTTTGACATAGATTTATTTAAAAACTACGTTGTGAATCGTTCTGAAACTTTGACACAATATTTTTCATGCTTTCACTGGTAGATTAAAATAATTTTCAAAACGATTTTATCATTCAGGTACCCAACCTCCTTAAAGCAGTTTCAATTAATTGCCGTGCAATTTCAGTGGCTATTAAAGGCAGGAATCGTTTTCTAAGAGAAACTGCGAGGCTGGAAACTGTGTGACTTGTGACGGAGTTTCTCGCGATTCGCAGATGCGACCGGCTGATTAAATCACTGTTTCAAGGGGCGCGAGGAGGCCTCGGACACACGCACGTACGTGAGTACAGGTCAGCGGTGGGCTTGACCAGCGAACGCGGATAACGAGAGCATGCCGTGGCGGAGAGGAAACGTCGAACAAACATCGCTCGTCTCGGAGCTCGTTAGGCCGGCCTACGCGAAGCGGTTTCACGCGAGTTCCCCAAGCTCGTTTCTCTTTTGTTGCCACCTCCGTGTGGACCTCACCCTGCCTGTTCGTCACCGGCCCTCGAACGCAAAGAACGGCCTCGCCATCTCGATTCCCTCAAACCTCTGATCCGACGTTAATCACGTCATCCGCTTTGGAGATCTTATCTCCCTTCGGATTTCTAGGAGATTGAGATTGTGAAAAATTATTCATCAATCCGATTTCCTGTCCTGACACGATGATAACATGATGTCTGATTTTTTATTTGTAGAAAAATCAATTTTTCGTCGCGATTGATTTTGGGCAGCGTTCCATGTCTGCGATTTTCTGCTGTTCCTCAAATAAAAAAAATCGGCAAAATCACCGCTGATTTCTAGGCGACTGCGATTGCGAAAAATGATTCATAAATTCGATTCCTTATATATATGCTTGAATTTTTTAAAAGTTGCAATCTAAACATCTAGTTAAAATTAGTTATAAGTACCAAATTGTAACTTGTTGATACATTATTCTTCTTTGTATTTTGTATTAATGTATTAATAAATCTCGTATGAGGTTTTCTAAATAAATAAAAAAAAAAAAAATCGATTCCTTGTCGTAACACGATGAAAACGCGACCCTGACATTACATACTTGTTCGCCTGATTTTATATTTGCAGAAAAGAGTCAACTTTCCGTCGTGATTGTCTCTGGAGCAGCGTTCCACGTTTGCGATTTCACTGGCGGGCGTCGCGATAGGGTGGTGTTGGCGAAGTTTATTTGAATAAAACCGACGTAAAGGACGGTATCGCCGCTCAGGTTTATGCATCCGCGTATAACACGAGTCGTTTCGCTTTTAATGATCGCGCGTAAAACATTCGGCCTTGATTAAACGAGACGTCGTCGAGTTGCGCCGCGTCGTTCGACGAACCACCTGCACTAACGGGGTAATCGCGGATTTTATTTTTGTGTCACACAGATTCGTTTCGATTACAAAAGCGTTTATTCCGCGTAGTTTTAATAATTCCATAGCGCGTCGCGAGAGAACTTCTCACCTATTAATGCGGAGATAATGTAAATTCGATGTAAAATCTGATAGAATCGATCGTAGTTGTTTTCAGTTAGCCACTTGCGTTAATTGACTACACATTTCGCCGGTGCTGGTGACGGGCGGGAGTTTCAACCGGTAACAACCCGTAAATTTTCATCGCGCGTCCTGTTCGAATCTTGCCGCGGCGAATAATTGAACGACCGCGAAGAAGCACTCGCCACCTGTCGAGACAGCATCGTTGAATGAGTAATGCGTATCACGGACGCCAGCTTAACTGGACCGGCTGTGTAATAAAACATAGCGCGTTTACCATTAGCCAAACATCCTCTGAATTATTGCGGATCAGTAAATGAAACGATTCATGTCCGATGTACCGTCGAGTACCCTACTCTCTTATTAATGTGCAACGTATTCAACCAATTGGCATCAAATTGTAATTTCTGCGGGATACTAAATAAGCTGGAGGAATAAAAACATATGTAGTATAATTAGAATACAAGAGATTTTTATAATATTGTCCCGAGTTGAAAATTTAACTATAATTTGAATCACCTAAATGTATCCCAGTTTAGGTCTATTAGATCTAAAAAGTAGAACTTGTAGAGTTATCTCAGAACTTAATATTTGATATAACTCTAATCAGAACCTATAAGTCCCTACAAAAATCTCAAATTATATTTTATCTTTTCCTAAACTCTTGAAGTAGGACTTGAGGGACTAAATTATATTTGATAAACTCTATTTTAGATCTCTATCCTTTATAAGCGGACATAACAACTAGATGTAGGTTCAAATTAGAGTTAAATTTACTCTTATATTTCTCTGCTCAAGATATGATTTCGATATCCTTCTATAGGATAAATAGGTTCAAAACCGTAATTACTTTTTCGACGCGGGGTAATTTCTAATTGTCTGATGGCATTAAATGAGTGATAAAAAGATAAATGCGTAACGAGAAGAATGTGTGGTATTATTGGGACAAATTAAAGTGTAGTAAAATGGCGTGACAGAAAATTGTGACGGTAGAAAAGGCGATTAATATTCCGGTGCACACGCAGGAGTGATTCGGTCTCGCGGTTGGCGCGTTAGTAGCGGGCGTTCGCGTGGCACTTAAACGGGCGAACAGGGGCCCAGGGGCGGACACGGGTATAAATTGAAATTTACGAAGTTGCCGGTGGAATCGCGTGATACACCCATGTTTTCGCTTCTTCGTTTTTCTGGCGCAGCGGCGTGGCGTGGCGTGGCAGAGAGCGGCGATCACGGCAAGGAATCTCCGGCGCACCGAAGTAGAGGAAGGTATAGACACGGAGGTACTTTAGCGCACCGGCACTCGTTCCCTTTTCATTCACCACCCCGTCGTGTCTCGTAATTCTCGTTTCGCACGTTTCACCGGCTAAATTAACGTCAACCGTAATCGGCGCCGTGGCTCACGACCGTGCCACCACGGAATCGCTGACCTTCCACGCCACGCCGATAATTTATCCCCATTGTGTTCGAAACCCTCTCCTCTTCCTTCCTTCCTTCTTACTCGCCAGCCCGTGGCAGCTTGTTGCGCAACACCTCCCTCGCGCCCCGGCGCACCGGAAACGGCCCGACCCTCGACCGATCCTCGATTGAAAGCGAAAGATGAAGAGGACGAAGGTCGAGCCAAGCATCTCCTCGGAATTCGATGCGAATCATCTTATACTGATTCCTGAAGACCGATCTTTCTTATCTCATTTATAATAAACGTATTTGATCTAAACATTTCTACTTTTGTTAATACGAATTGATGAACTCGAATGAGAGTCCGTCATGAGAAACGCATCAAGGAGACGCGTGAATGAGAGAACGAGTGGATCTCTGCGAGCTGACTATGGGCCCGAAGAGACAAAGGCCGAAATTCCGTGGTGGACAGACGGACGGGTATAAGTAGCGAGGCGAAGCGGAGGAATGGTGGCCGGGGCCGAGCGTGGGCGGCCTCGCATCCGGCCTAAACTCCGAGATAATATAGCGTCGGTCCGTGGAGACATTTGCACCATCATTAAAATTCGCGATAGCGGATCGAACAGGCACGGTGACATCACCCTCGTTCGCGCGAACCAACTAAACGAGCGTAGGGAACGTTCGCCCGTGTAGAATCGTCCCCGCGCGTCTCTCCTCGCCTTCCCGTCGCCGTTTCTTCTTCCTCTCTTCTGCTCGAAGAAGAAGACGACGACGGAGCAGGAGGAGAAAACCGCGACCCGTATGTACAACCGTAACGCAACGGATACACGCAGCTGGTATGCGTATAATGAGATCGGCGATAACCTTCTGACAATTAGCTCGAAATATTCCGCCGAGGCTCATTGTCAGCGCTGCCAGATCGGGCAGTAGAAAAATGTCACTCGTTCGTGCGACGTTATCAAAATACGGGCAGGATTTTTTAATAAATGGCCATTAAGCAATGGTTTTTTCAATAACTATTGAGTGTTGACATCTAGGCCGAAACACGTATATCATAATTTTTTATACTCTTTCGCCTCAATGAGTTTGAACGATATCGGAGGGGGACAGATGGGGGGTTCTCCTTGTTAGATGTAATCTATGGTCACGGAAGAATGATAATCTAAGAATTAAGGAGGTTCATCTGGTTAAGGAATTAACAGATAGATCTAAAAAAAAAATTTGATAGTCTATAACAGTATACTAGGATACCTCAAAAAGAATTTTAAGTCATTTGGATATCTTAATGATGAGATATTAATATAAATGTATTTTACAATTTTACATGTAGTCATATGGAAAAGACTGATTGCCTAGACTTCTATCCCTAATTTATTAGGTATTGACGGATAGTTTTGAATGAAACTTATGTCATATTAAAGAGAAACATTTAACGAATATTTTAATTGCAAATTTAGGTAGATTAGAACAAACGAAATGTGCATCTTCCAGCAGTAGATAACCTCCGTTATTAATATGTGTGCTAGTCAAGCGAGCTCCCCTTTTCTATAACTTGCATTTGACTCGCTATGTACCAGATGAACCTCCTTAATTATAAGTGATACGATAGTAGTTGAATTGTTTTAGCGGAATGGGACACAAGTGGAGCTGCTAGGAGGGGCATTAAATATCCAGCGGTCCGACGCGCAATACAGGGTGTAACGTGTTACTGTCGCCATTAAGGGTTAATTGTTTGCCGTTCGGCTAATGCGCGTGGCTCGGACTCGCCGGGCCAGTGCTCAGGCCGCGATCAAAGTCGTGGTGAACCATAAAATCGCGATAAATCGCGGCCCGATGCGCCATAAATTACGCGCGGCGGACGGCGAAACGCGGTGCGCGAGCCTGGAAGATCGTACGCGATTGCCTTAGTAATTTATTCTTCACCGGTTAATATCAGATTGAATTTGAATGATAACGACCACGCTGGAAGTCCATTAGCCACGCAAGATACTTTTTTACGGCCGTTATCATATCTTTTATGGCGTTACGAATAGCTCCTCAGATGCTGAAGAGCGGATTCGGTATTAATTGGAAATAAAAACCGTTTATTGTTTTACTTTTACTTCTTATAAGACTTGTGGCAGTTCGGGGCCGTGGAATATAATTATTGAACGTGGTTAATTGATATGGGCATTGGAGCACTTCAGGTGCAATCTTTGCGATAAACGCGATTGCGAATTCGTTTATCAGACCGAAGCAATTTGCCATTAATTAACGAAACGCGGTTTTGAAAGAAGCATTCATGAAGATTGATTTTAATATTTCTGCGTAATCGCTGTGGGGTAGCAGGTTTTACGTCCAATACAAATCGATCGGCTGTGTACACACGCATTCTCTTTATTTCAGAGAATCCCTCGGAGAATCTGCATACGCGTACGCGGTACGTCCATTAACGGCCGCCCGCTATGGACTTACACGTGTCAAAAAATATTAAGCCTCTCCCCGGGTCGAATATTCATGCAGCGTTCGAGGATCCTCCGAAGGAAGTTGTATCCACGTTAACGGTAGTCACGGGAATGTAAATGCGTCGCGCTCAAACGGCGCGGCGGCAAAATCCTGTGGTACGCGGCACTGTGAACGCGTCCCACGGGTACCTACCCCGTCACCCTCGGGGGAATCGCAAACGAGCCGTGCTGATACACCCGACGCGACGTTCGTTTCCACTCTGCCTTGCGGATTCGCGCGGAACCGGCTCCCGGTGATACGATTGTGTTCCGGAAACTGCGTCTCCTTTTCGGGAATGCACGCCGANGTATAATGAGATCGGCGATAACCTTCTGACAATTAGCTCGAAATATTCCGCCGAGGCTCATTGTCAGCGCTGCCAGATCGGGCAGTAGAAAAATGTCACTCGTTCGTGCGACGTTATCAAAATACGGGCAGGATTTTTTAATAAATGGCCATTAAGCAATGGTTTTTTCAATAACTATTGAGTGTTGACATCTAGGCCGAAACACGTATATCATAATTTTTTATACTCTTTCGCCTCAATGAGTTTGAACGATATCGGAGGGGGACAGATGGGGGGTTCTCCTTGTTAGATGTAATCTATGGTCACGGAAGAATGATAATCTAAGAATTAAGGAGGTTCATCTGGTTAAGGAATTAACAGATAGATCTAAAAAAAAAATTTGATAGTCTATAACAGTATACTAGGATACCTCAAAAAGAATTTTAAGTCATTTGGATATCTTAATGATGAGATATTAATATAAATGTATTTTACAATTTTACATGTAGTCATATGGAAAAGACTGATTGCCTAGACTTCTATCCCTAATTTATTAGGTATTGACGGATAGTTTTGAATGAAACTTATGTCATATTAAAGAGAAACATTTAACGAATATTTTAATTGCAAATTTAGGTAGATTAGAACAAACGAAATGTGCATCTTCCAGCAGTAGATAACCTCCGTTATTAATATGTGTGCTAGTCAAGCGAGCTCCCCTTTTCTATAACTTGCATTTGACTCGCTATGTACCAGATGAACCTCCTTAATTATAAGTGATACGATAGTAGTTGAATTGTTTTAGCGGAATGGGACACAAGTGGAGCTGCTAGGAGGGGCATTAAATATCCAGCGGTCCGACGCGCAATACAGGGTGTAACGTGTTACTGTCGCCATTAAGGGTTAATTGTTTGCCGTTCGGCTAATGCGCGTGGCTCGGACTCGCCGGGCCAGTGCTCAGGCCGCGATCAAAGTCGTGGTGAACCATAAAATCGCGATAAATCGCGGCCCGATGCGCCATAAATTACGCGCGGCGGACGGCGAAACGCGGTGCGCGAGCCTGGAAGATCGTACGCGATTGCCTTAGTAATTTATTCTTCACCGGTTAATATCAGATTGAATTTGAATGATAACGACCACGCTGGAAGTCCATTAGCCACGCAAGATACTTTTTTACGGCCGTTATCATATCTTTTATGGCGTTACGAATAGCTCCTCAGATGCTGAAGAGCGGATTCGGTATTAATTGGAAATAAAAACCGTTTATTGTTTTACTTTTACTTCTTATAAGACTTGTGGCAGTTCGGGGCCGTGGAATATAATTATTGAACGTGGTTAATTGATATGGGCATTGGAGCACTTCAGGTGCAATCTTTGCGATAAACGCGATTGCGAATTCGTTTATCAGACCGAAGCAATTTGCCATTAATTAACGAAACGCGGTTTTGAAAGAAGCATTCATGAAGATTGATTTTAATATTTCTGCGTAATCGCTGTGGGGTAGCAGGTTTTACGTCCAATACAAATCGATAGGCTGTGTACACACGCATTCTCTTTATTTCAGAGAATCCCTCGGAGAATCTGCATACGCGTACGCGGTACGTCCATTAACGGCCGCCCGCTATGGACTTACACGTGTCAAAAAATATTAAGCCTCTCCCCGGGTCGAATATTCATGCAGCGTTCGAGGATCCTCCGAAGGAAGTTGTATCCACGTTAACGGTAGTCACGGGAATGTAAATGCGTCGCGCTCAAACGGCGCGGCGGCAAAATCCTGTGGTACGCGGCACTGTGAACGCGTCCCACGGGTACCTACCCCGTCACCCTCGGGGGAATCGCAAACGAGCCGTGCTGATACACCCGACGCGACGTTCGTTTCCACTCTGCCTTGCGGATTCGCGCGGAACCGGCTCCCGGTGATACGATTGTGTTCCGGAAACTGCGTCTCCTTTTCGGGAATGCACGCCGA
>SMSR01015689.1:0-45669 GCA_019453355.1 Ceratina japonica | reverse complement strand
ATATTTCAGTCATAAGAACAATTAATTAAATACGATTAATTAATAATGTAAAAAATTTGTATAATGTACTAGTGCATTTGATATCGTCAGTTTCTTCTTTCGCATTGCCGTCCAAATCATCTAGATATCGACCATTGGTCTTATCGTGGTACTCCTTACGTTCTCTAATGATCTGTAATATATTAGGTCACACATTGCACCACTGATACGTTTAGAATTCGAAATAATAATAATGCCGCTACCTGTTTCGTAAAGCCATGTAATATTTTCAGCAGTCCAGACTGTAGCATTCCTACTGGAGTAAGGAAGAAGACAAAATCGAAGTACAACCATGGTCTAAATAATCTATAAAAAAAGGAACCTGAATATCATTTGTTTACTACACGATATATAAGAGAGCGCACACAAATTATTTACCTATATATCATAGTTTTTCCCACATCGTGCACGGCTTCGCGATATTTATACTGAAATTCTCCTTTGTCAGCAAGAGACGTTCCCATTGCAGTTTCTAAAGGATGTATCAAGCACCTCGTCGATTATCTTTTCTCAGTCAAAAAATTCAATTGACCAACAATTAAGAATCCGAATTTACCACAAATAATATTCAAAGTGTGCTCGCTGATCAACATCTTCAGATCTTTAACAACAGGTCCTCCTTCGCTCTTTAATTTCCCGACCAACCGTTCGCCTTCCTGAATGAAAACGTCGGAGAATTCCCGAAGCATATTGAAATGAAACGTAGGTGTTAGAATCTTCCTGCGTGTCTTCCATTTCTGACCTAAGTAAATCGAACGATAACTGTACCTCTTTTATCGCATTTTTATTTATCATTCACCAGTTAATACATGATTGTAAGAGAACCAAAAAGTAAGAGAGACCATGAGCAGGATTTTTTATACTGCGTATGAAAAATCAAAAATAAGCGTATATCTCAGTAGTTACTGAAAATTGTAGTCTGCGACTTAGTACGTATTTAAATAGTTTCTAAGGAGATCACCTGCACTCATAAGAAGTCCGGTACTCAGCCATGGTAAAATTGATCTATAAACATTACTCTTCTGAATGAATCTAGATGGTCCCATGAGTGTCTGCGTAATAAAGAAAATGAAATGATCAAAGGAATTCAGTTTAAAAATCGTCGTTGAGGGATTATTAATTTTACTGATACGTCTATTAAAGATCCCAGTACAATATTTTTGTATAATTGAATTTTTGCTACCTCGATATCGTCTGGATGCCGGATATTTATATAAGCTTCCCACATAGCCCAAAGCTTAGATATGGGATAATACTGTTGATTCAGTTTCCTCCATTGCTTCCATATCTCAGCTACAATGACCCGAGCAAATTGAATAGTTGTTGAATGCAACATAAATATCTTTTTAACGGATATTCGTTAATGCAGATGTATCTTACCTGGTGAACCTTGGAAATCTCGAAGGTTTCCAAAAATGGGCAGAGGCCATGAGCCTGGTATCAAGTTAATTATCTTCCCATACTTTCCGAAATGCAATAGGTAGTAATGTAAACAGATTGCGAGAAGTACGGATAATAAAATCGTCGTAATCATTTCTTCAATTTTCTTTATATCACCTTACATTTCTCGGAGAATGCACGAACACTCGAATGAATGAGACGCAATTAGAGAATTGTTTACATAATAAATCAATTGTGTAACAGTTTCGAAAAAGTGTACAGAAATTAATGTTAGCTGCTAGCGCAAATATGTTTGTACTGAATTGAATTTCAACACTCCGCGAGAATTTAAACATTACTAACGAGGATAAAAAATACGATTAGGGGCAGTAATTCCTTGAGCCAGTAAATCAGTTTTGTTTTCAACCGAAGTAACAACTCTGATAAAATTGGTCTAATCTAATCTAATCGTCAAGTGGACAGAAAAGAGGAATAAAACTTAAGCCTTGATTTGATATAAAATTTCAGACGAACTTATAACGAAATAGGTCATGAACTTATACTGCTAAGCTATTTCCTATGAATTCGTTATGCGCAGAAGGTAAATGATTGTAATCATCTGTGAACAGTCACATATACTCACTTAGAAAAAAGTGAAAATATCTCGGCTTTTGACGTACCGATTTTGACAAAACTATAGAGACATGTTCACAAAAGGCCTCTCTAAATGTTCCCGAAGTTTCATTAAGATTTTAATTATATCAATCATAGTTTCGTAGAAGTGCGACGAACTAGAAAATCGTAATAGATAAACACTGTTCATATTTCTATCGATGCGTTCTAACTTTCCCGACGCCGCTTCACGTCATTGTATATACATAACGTGTATACATGTAGGTAATTTAATTTTACGATTATTTTCTCGTCTCTTTCATCTCTCCGTACCCCATCTCTCCCTGGTCTCTCCCGTCTCTTCCTAATCTCTCATGTCTCTGTCTCTGGCCGAGCTTTCATATCTCTGGCCTGCCTCTCTTTCTCCATGTTATGTCTTGCATGATTTTTCAACATTCTTGTTTTGCATCTTTCAGCTATGACTCAGTCAGAACTCCTAAAAAATCTGAAGACAGTCTCTACAGTTCCTAATGGCACCAGTATGAGTGATAGAGTTAACTTTATAAATAATTATTGTACTACTCAATCAATACTCTCTGTAAATTATTGTATGTCTCTTAAGGTTTAATTAATTAATAGATAGTTTAAATGGAATTCAACCGTCTCGTTACTTACCTTCAACTCTATCCGCATCCAATCCCTTCTCCATGTCATCTTCACTTAGTATAAGTAGCAATAAGATAAAATAGAAATTTAAGACGCGTTGCCCTGGCAGAAATTCTGATTTTCGACAAAAATTTTCTCTTCGAGAATTCTTCTGGCAATGACGTCATCTGCAGGACTTAGTGCTACCTCCTATGCTATCATATTCGCCTAATACAAAGTCTCAAATTTAGAGAAAACTTTGGACCAAAAATCAGACTTTGTATTAGGCGAATATGATGACATAGGAGGTAGCACTAAGTCCTGTTGATGACGTCATTGTCAGAAGAATTCTCGCAGAGAAAAATTTTCGAAAATTATACAAAGTCTGATCTCCGATCAAAATTTTTGGAAATTTTTGGAAATTTTTGGAAATTTTTCTCTTCGAGAATTCTTCTGGTAATGACGTCATCTGCAGGACTTAGTGCTACCTCCTATGCTATCATATTCGCCTAATACAAAGTCTCAAATTTAGAGAAAATTTTTGGCCAAAAATCCGACTTTGTATTAGGCGAATATGATAGCATAGGAGGTAGCACTAACTTCAGCTGTGACATCATTTCCAAGAATTCTCGAAACGCAAAATTTTTATGGAAAATCAGACATTGTATCAAGGCAAAGTGTTTGCATCGCGGAATTTGACGTACTTATACGGCTAATTTAATAGTGACCAGGGCTATTATTTCGAGACAAAGTTCTCGTTAAGGAATGGGCGTTGGTCATTCTAGGAGCAGTGGACAGGTGATTAAATAGACAATAAGATATATGTTTAACAAGCTCTTTATTTAATTTTTAAATAAGTCACAGAATACAAAAATCTGATATCTGCACAGATTCTCTTAAGACTAATTATAAGTAATGTACATATATGTGTAAACTACTTGCAACCGATTATGCACTTTGACATAAATGCCTTGTGATCGCCTTTTAACGCTGAAGAAGTAGAACTCATTCGGGAAGATAAGCCTGTAGAGGAACGTGATATTCCTGTTCGCAGTAAACTGATTTTAATGACCGAAAACTGGAATCGAAGCCAAACGTCCAAGGAACATCCTGAGTGGTGTAATGCATCCAGTTCTGGTCGCTGGAAGCAGAGAGATTAATATTTTTAGAAGATAGAATCATAGTTACGTTTAAACTAATGCTAGTATATGCATTTTATTTTCTGGCGAAGCGATTTAATTAATCGCGACTGAAATTAAAGCTAAAGATACAAGGAATATAGTCTGAGCGATGAAATTTAACTAATTCGGATCGCGGGTAGCTTGGCGGCTTTGTAGAAATCCTCAGCAGTAACTGGCATCCTGTGCCATCTATTGCTTATCACGCCAAACTCGACGAAAAAGAGCGATTACCAGTGACCGATATAACACCAACACCGATGACCACGACACCGACGACAGTACTGCCAACAGACAGCTCTGAGAAGAAAATAATTTACGTGCATCGGAGATGTGCAATGAAGAAACACCTGCGTGTATCTCCGCCTACACCTACTCATTCCTTTAATTACTTCACGATGCCACTTATGGGCATNACGTTTAAACTAATGCTAGTATATGCATTTTATTTTCTGGCGAAGCGATTTAATTAATCGCGACTGAAATTAAAGCTAAAGATACAAGGAATATAGTCTGAGCGATGAAATTTAACTAATTCGGATCGCGGGTAGCTTGGCGGCTTTGTAGAAATCCTCAGCAGTAACTGGCATCCTGTGCCATCTATTGCTTATCACGCCAAACTCGACGAAAAAGAGCGATTACCAATGACCGATATAACACCAACACCGATGACCATGACGCCGACGACAGTACTGCCAACAGACAGCTCTGAGAAGAAAATAATTTACGTGCATCGGAGATGTGCAATGGAGAAACACCTGCGTGTATCTCCGCCTACACCTACTCATTCCTTTAATTACTTCACGATGCCACTTATGGGCATATTGTCCCTTCAACTGTATCTATCACTTATTCCGCTCAATCTAACGGATCGTGTCTATATAAGAACATGTGGTTTAAGCTCGTATCAGCTAGAGAAGGGGGACCGACAGACAAGGACAAGATCAGCCGATAGCGGTTGAGTTGAGAGCAGTGTAGGCGAACGCTTATACATAGGGCAACACATGTTATGTTTCTTCTATCGTTGGAAGTTATAGTTATAGCAGTCGTCATCTTTTGGTTCAGTGTTTTCTTCAAACTAGACGATTCAATGGTAGCTCTATCCACGTGGTGGTGTGCCAAGGCTGTGGTCTTCAGGGCCGTGATACTAGGCGCCCCCGCATCCGGCAAGGGCACCATGTCCGCTCGAATTATTAAACAATTTAAAGTGGCTCACATATCTACCGGCGACAAATTGCGGCTACATATGAGTAGTAACACCGGTACGTTCCGATCCCCGTCGATTCACACGATTTGTCGCAAAAGCTTCCAGCATGATTCAGGAACTTAGTACCTGCCGTTTGAATTGTATTAGAGCACGTGTTCAACGGTTCAAAAATTATTACCTAAGACCAGCACCGCGAGCTGTGAAGAACAAATGATATACGATAGCCTTCTCTTATTTCCTTAGATCGAAATCATTTAGATTAGTACTAGTATTAATATAGACACGTACAGCGTGTAGGAAGAGATAAATTTAATTGGCAACGATTTAACGAAACATCATTTATTTATAAACAGTTAGTTAAATATTTGGACTCGTGCTCGCTTACCGATTGCATCATAATGTTCGCTGCTAGGTGTATCGTTTCCTCCTGATATTTCACATGTTAGTGCAACGAGTTATCGATACGATTCATTTTCTCCTCATCCTGTTTAAGTATAAATTTCCTTTGTTGCTTCAATCGAGCTAATATCGGCAACNTAAGATTTTAATTATATCAATCATAGTTTCGTAGAAGTGCGACGAACTAGAAAATCGTAATAGATAAACACTGTTCATATTTCTATCGATGCGTTCTAACTTTCCCGACGCCGCTTCACGTCATTGTATATACATAACGTGTATACATGTAGGTAATTTAATTTTACGATTATTTTCTCGTCTCTTTCATCTCTCCGTATCCCATTTCTCCCTGGTCTCTCCCGTCTCTTCCTAATCTCTCATGTCTCTGTCTCTGGCCGAGCTTTCATATCTCTGGCCTGCCTCTCTTTCTCCATGTTATGTCTTGCATGATTTTTCAACATTCTTGTTTTGCATCTTTCAGCTATGACTCAGTCAGAACTCCTAAAAAATCTGAAGACAGTCTCTACAGTTCCTAATGGCACCAGTATGAGTGATAGAGTTAACTTTATAAATAATTATTGTACTACTCAATCAATACTCTTTGTAAATTATTGTATGTCTCTTAAGGTTTAATTAATTAATAGATAGTTTAAATGGAATTCAACCGTCTCGTTACTTACCTTCAACTCTATCCGCATCCAATCCCTTCTCCATGTCATCTTCACTTAGTATAAGTAGCAATAAGATAAAATAGAAATTTAAGACGCGTTGCCCTGGCAGAAATTCTGATTTTCGACAAAAATTTTCTCTTCGAGAATTCTTCTGGCAATGACGTCATCTGCAGGACTTAGTGCTACCTCCTATGCTATCATATTCGCCTAATACAAAGTCTCAAATTTAGAGAAAACTTTGGACCAAAAATCAGACTTTGTATTAGGCGAATATGATGACATAGGAGGTAGCACTAAGTCCTGTTGATGACGTCATTGTCAGAAGAATTCTCGCAGAGAAAAATTTTCGAAAATTATACAAAGTCTGATCTCCGATCAAAATTTTTGGAAATTTTTGGAAATTTTTGGAAATTTTTCTCTTCGAGAATTCTTCTGGTAATGACGTCATCTGCAGGACTTAGTGCTACCTCCTATGCTATCATATTCGCCTAATACAAAGTCTCAAATTTAGAGAAAATTTTTGGCCAAAAATCCGACTTTGTATTAGGCGAATATGATAGCATAGGAGGTAGCACTAACTTCAGCTGTGACATCATTTCCAAGAATTCTCGAAACGCAAAATTTTTATGGAAAATCAGACATTGTATCAAGGCAAAGTGTTTGCATCGCGGAATTTGACGTACTTATACGGCTAATTTAATAGTGACCAGGGCTATTATTTCGAGACAAAGTTCTCGTTAAGGAATGGGCGTTGGTCATTCTAGGAGCAGTGGACAGGTGATTAAATAGACAATAAGATATATGTTTAACAAGCTCTTTATTTAATTTTTAAATAAGTCACAGAATACAAAAATCTGATATCTGCACAGATTCTCTTAAGACTAATTATAAGTAATGTACATATATGTGTAAACTACTTGCAACCGATTATGCACTTTGACATAAATGCCTTGTGATCGCCTTTTAACGCTGAAGAAGTAGAACTCATTCGGGAAGATAAGCCTGTAGAGGAACGTGATATTCCTGTTCGCAGTAAACTGATTTTAATGACCGAAAACTGGAATCGAAGCCAAACGTCCAAGGAACATCCTGAGTGGTGTAATGCATCCAGTTCTGGTCGCTGGAAGCAGAGAGATTAATATTTTTAGAAGATAGAATCATAGTTACGTTTAAACTAATGCTAGTATATGCATTTTATTTTCTGGCGAAGCGATTTAATTAATCGCGACTGAAATTAAAGCTAAAGATACAAGGAATATAGTCTGAGCGATGAAATTTAACTAATTCGGATCGCGGGTAGCTTGGCGGCTTTGTAGAAATCCTCAGCAGTAACTGGCATCCTGTGCCATCTATTGCTTATCACGCCAAACTCGACGAAAAAGAGCGATTACCAGTGACCGATATAACACCAACACCGATGACCACGACACCGACGACAGTACTGCCAACAGACAGCTCTGAGAAGAAAATAATTTACGTGCATCGGAGATGTGCAATGAAGAAACACCTGCGTGTATCTCCGCCTACACCTACTCATTCCTTTAATTACTTCACGATGCCACTTATGGGCATATTGTCCCTTCAACTGTATCTATCACTTATTCCGCTCAATCTAACGGATCGTGTCTATATAAGAACATGTGGTTTAAGCTCGTATCAGCTAGAGAAGGGGGACCGACAGACAAGGACAAGATCAGCCGATAGCGGTTGAGTTGAGAGCAGTGTAGGCGAACGCTTATACATAGGGCAACACATGTTATGTTTCTTCTATCGTTGGAAGTTATAGTTATAGCAGTCGTCATCTTTTGGTTCAGTGTTTTCTTCAAACTAGACGATTCAATGGTAGCTCTATCCACGTGGTGGTGTGCCAAGGCTGTGGTCTTCAGGGCCGTGATACTAGGCGCCCCCGCATCCGGCAAGGGCACCATGTCCGCTCGAATTATTAAACAATTTAAAGTGGCTCACATATCTACCGGCGACAAATTGCGGCTACATATGAGTAGTAACACCGGTACGTTCCGATCCCCGTCGATTCACACGATTTGTCGCAAAAGCTTCCAGCATGATTCAGGAACTTAGTACCTGCCGTTTGAATTGTATTAGAGCACGTGTTCAACGGTTCAAAAATTATTACCTAAGACCAGCACCGCGAGCTGTGAAGAACAAATGATATACGATAGCCTTCTCTTATTTCCTTAGATCGAAATCATTTAGATTAGTACTAGTATTAATATAGACACGTACAGCGTGTAGGAAGAGATAAATTTAATTGGCAACGATTTAACGAAACATCATTTATTTATAAACAGTTAGTTAAATATTTGGACTCGTGCTCGCTTACCGATTGCATCATAATGTTCGCTGCTAGGTGTATCGTTTCCTCCTGATGTTTCACATGTTAGTGCAACGAGTTATCGATACGATTCATTTTCTCCTCATCCTGTTTAAGTATAAATTTCCTTTGTTGCTTCAATCGAGCTAATATCGGCAAGTGTTATCGAAATTGGCTCGATTAAACGCGTCGCGTAACTGTCCCCCCCCTGCCCGGCGTTGCTCGACGATTTCATGAATGAAAAACAAAACTTGATACATAATTTTAGAACAAACAAAAATCTAAATCGAGCGCTTTACGTAGAAACATACGCATTAACGATTTTCCCCCGGTTCGAGTTATTTAAATTTCCTTATCGCTGTGACAGAAAATTATTCCAAATAGTTAAAAACAATCCGCGTTTATCTGTACTGCGTCTGGACAGTCGGCATGCACCGATCAAAAAGAATTTATCAACCGTTCCAAAGTCCAACGCGTTGCTTTAATCGTAAATAAAATAACTCCGGATGACGTGTGTAACTTTGAACGTTTTGACAACATAGAATTGGGCAAAACCGTCTCGCAGTACGTGCTCTCCGGCAAATTCGTTCCCGACGATGTAATGATATCGCTAATCGACAAAGAAATTAAACTGATCCCCGATCAGAATTGGCTGCTGGACGGTGAGTAATTAAGATAACGGAAACGGTCGTTCACAGTAAAAAACAACATATGTCAGTGTATCAAATTAATTGCGCATTGGAATTATGAAGTAATTTCTAGTACGAGTTCATGTAATTTAAAATGCTTTGAACGAAGGCCGGTCTTTGTACCGGGATCCTTCGAACGATTCTCTTTGACCGTGAACGACGACCACGCGCCCGGCTAAATTCGAATAAAAATAATTTGGCACCGGTACAGGATTCCCGAGAACGTTGACGCAGGCGGAGAAGCTACAGAAATCGCATCCGGTGAATCTAGTGTTATATCTCGAAGTTCCTACCGAAGTGATATTGAACCGCGTGAAAAACAGGTGGGTTCACTTACCCAGCGGCAGAGTCTATAACGTCGGGTTCAACAGTCCAAAAGTGCCGGTGAGTCCGCATCCCATCTGGCAAGTTGCCCGCGGAAACTACATATAATTAGATCCATCTCTCGATTTAGTAACCGATACGGTTTTTTTTCATTCCACATTATATTTTCAATTACCTTGAAGTGGAACCGTTCATTCAACAGGGAAAGGACGACGTAACCGGCGAGCCGTTGTCTAAAAGGGAGGACGACAAGGTAGAGATCGTGCAGGAAAGATTGGAGAGGTACGCGACGGCGACTGAACCGATCTTAAAATTCTACGGTGACCTGAAAATACTTAACACTTTTCGGGGTAACACCACGGACGAACTGTGGCCGCACGTTAAAAAGACTATCGAAAAATTCTTGTCGTAGATCGTTAATACAGGGGTTTGTATTTTTTGAGAAAGGAGGACATAGAGTAAATCATAGACAATAGTAGGATAGCCATATCGCATGCTTCCAGTTGATCAGATACGCCGCGGCGGACTATAGTGTTATACACGCGCACAAATTATTACATCGAAATCTAGTGGATGTAGGTACGCGAACTGATTTTTTGTATATTTTTCTGTAAGTTTTGTACATGTACATTGCGTAACGATTTTGAAAGATACTTTAAATATATATTTTTTACAATCACGTACTCTTATTTCATACCGATCTCAAGTGAAAGGATATTACTTTCATATTTAATAAATATACTTCTTTACGTTCTCGCATATAATTACATGAGCAATAAGAAGCGCAAATAATTGGACGGAAAAGCTATTGTAAATATAGAATGATTAACATGTAAATCCGAGTTATACGACTTGTATATTATAATGTAAAGGGAACAAGGGAGCTGATTCTAAACGAGCATGAGATTTGTCGACGTAAATAAAATGTAGTATATAGGAAATACACGTTGGAACCATGGTGCTACCAGTACTCGTCTTTCTTCCGTATTTATTTTTAACTGCGCCGATATAAGAATTTTTCTTTAACAATTATTTTCAATTGTGTACAGACCTTATCTTAAACAATATGAGTATAATATACATTATATATATATATCATGCTCACGTATTTTCGTTCGAAAATTAAGTCATTCTTTCCTCAGTGATAACAATACCTTAATTATGTATGTATTTATGTATATATATATATACGCTTATTAATCGCACATTTCTCTTTCATAACATAAAACGTTATGTCGAAGCGAGCGGTGTGACGCGCCGCGAGAACTTAGTATAAGTTCATTAAAATTCGTCGGAACCGGGCAATCAATGTATATTAAATAAATAATAAATAACTTACGTTCTTATTAAGGGAGGGAAAACGAAAGACGTGGGTTAAACGTTACGACAGGTAGACGTGTCGAATAAGAATGCGGTTCGACGTGTACTAAATACCCGTCGCGATATTTGCACGCGCGTGCATTTTTCGCCCAAGGACGAAACGAAATACGATCAAGAGATCTACCACTATTACCACGTGTTTCGAAATAAGTTACGTGTCAGGAACATTTCCATGAGGAATTAGGAAATTCGTTTCTTTTATAAAAGTCACCCTTCATAGCAAAATCAACGACTTACGATCTACGCAAGTTCTCGATCCCGGCGATCATCCATCGGTAAAAGTTCAAACAAAATAAATATCGTTCTTACGCGTTTGAGATTAACAATTCAACGTACGCCGAAATCAACGACCCGCCGATCGCTTATACTTTTGAGATCAACCAAGAAAGTTAAGAGAGAAATTGTGCAAGCCAACGAATAAAAAAAGGAGCCGCATTTTAAATTACGATCACAGAACGTCTCATTGCACATGACGATAACGCAATTCGAATCTATATTAAATGCATTATCGCGAACGGAAAGTATTCGATATATATGTATGTGTATTCACGTCAGTCGTTCAACGAGCAGCGTTGAGATCTAAGAATTACGTTTCGCGGCACGAATACATTTCAGAAAACTGATGTCCGTCTGTTTCTAGTATTATGCAACGCATTGCACCTGCTAATAAATCAATCGACTTCGCTGTTTCCTGTACATACGCGCGTGGACGAATGAGCGGAGAATCGTGATTAACGACACTGCCATTCTGCCAATGACATTGCCATTCTCCAGAAACTATCCGTGAACGTGTTATTAGATACTAAATAATTATTTTTTAAATAAATATACCTCACTGCACCAACTCGAACTCTTCGCACTCGTCTAAGTCGTCGTCGCACGCATCGCTACCTTGAAAAGAGGTGGTGATGGGAATGCTCTCCTGGATCTCGATCTTTTGATGCAAGTCCTTTCCACTACCCTGGCAAAACAAGAACATCGGGTAGTCCACCTTCTCGTCTTCCGGCACCAAATACTGAAACATTAAAAAACACATTGGGTTACATTTGAATCAAACGCAATCGCATGATTTTTGTAAGAGAATACATACCGAAGGAGCAATCTCCATGAAGCTGGTAAACTGCGCCTTGTTGTGAAAATAGAATCCCACGCAACAACTGGGATCCATCTTCGAGATTAACATCTTCCTCGGCGAGGTGCAATGGAAACTCGTCAGAGGGAAGTTATCCTTCAGTACGTCGACGGTTTCTTGACAGTAGTGCGGATCCAGGTTGATCAATTTGTCTTCTTGAAATCCGATGAAGTACAGAGAGTGCCGCGGTCTGCCGCCGATTACCCCAATACAGGATTCGAGCGTAAGCAAATGCGTTAAGCAGGATGCGTAAACGGGATTTAGTTTGTCAGCACCGAGCCTTAAAGGTACAAAAAGTATAAGAGATTTCCATTTGCCGTCCGCCGTTTGGCACACGTTCTCCACATCCTGCAGGTAAACTGTAGAAAATAGAGAATGAGTTCGATTAAAAAAGATGAAATCCCGGCAAATGAGTATGTTTATTCACCTGTACAATCTTGAGCCACGTAGACGGCCACGTTACTGAACGCCGGATGCCGTTCTGCTGCACGTTCTACCGCCTGACATAAAAGATGAGCCACGGACGACGGTCCATACCAGTCTCCCGCACGTTTCCCCCAAAGGGCGCCCAGAGAGACGAGCGTGTGTATAGAGAACGGAGACGCACGTTCGGGCAAATCTCCGAACCATTTGATTATTAATCTGTGGTTGGACTCGTCCAATTTCTGTTGCTCCGTTTTTATCGGCTGGTCCGGCTGCCACTGCCATTCTGCATTAAAAATGTTATTTTGAGAACGACGTGTATTACATAAAATAATGTGTTGGGGAGAATAGTAAAAATACATGCCTCTTCCAAGAAAATGACAAACCAGGGCCTGTGCCAACATCATCTGGCCACTGCGTAGCATACATCCCCAACCGCAGTCGGTAGTGAATGTGGAACCATTTAATATAGGGAATTCTCTCCTGTATGTTAACCAAAGACGAGAAGTGAAATCCTTTTTAAACTCCTCTATCCCATCCTCAAAGCTGATGGCATCCATTGCCAAGGATATCTCACTACCGGTGTCCAAAGTTTTCTCAGCTTCAGAGGCTTTCTCCAAGAACTCTTCTGGCTTCTTCCGGTAAATTTTCCCAAGTAGACATACTGGAGATTCTTTGGAGAAGTTTGGTTTCACCACCTTTATAGTCCAGCCTTGAATAAACCAAGATTGAAAATAAACCAATGTCCATTGTCTGATTGAAATAGAAGTGAAACAAGAGACTAACCATACTTCATGTTGTTCCACATGGACAATAACTTCGTCTTGACCTTACTATCAACTTCAGTCCCGACGCTAACATCGTCCATGGGTAGTCCATTGTTTGCGGAGTCTAGTTGAATGTTTGGTACACGGTCTGTGTCTATCACCCCCGAGAACAGTCCAATGGAACTGTTACTAAAACCTCCTAAGAATAAAGCGACTTTGAAATCAGCTAACGATAATAATAATTCTCTTACTGATCTATCATACCAAGAAGCAGAGTGAAAATAAGTGAACGGGGGAAATAGGCGAGTGTTTATAGAAATAAATATGACTAATGGGAGACCTACTATCGTTGCCATAAACGGTCAAAGAAAGTCAGTGATTTCTGAGAAGACAATGACTGTTCGCCGATGAGTGACGCTTACCTAACCTCTCCCTGGAGGGTTGCACTTGTCCATTCATACCCAGCAAATAGATTTTCGGAAGCATGCACACCGAGAGACATTTAAGTACCGCGCGAGAGGAACAATCGCATTTTCGTTAAGCGACGATCCCGTTCACGGTGACATCGCCGTCCGCCGGGTAATTATCGCGCACAGTATCGACGACTCTTCGCGATTGTCACAGATGATTCTAACGCGATTATGCATCGGCTGGTGCACGCGCCGAACTGGATACAAGTCCCATCGCCAAAATCCCTGTTCGGTCTTAACGCTTCGCTTGACGCGAGCCAAACACCGTAGCACGAGAGAAGCCCACTCGATCCGCGGTTCACGTTTCTTCGAGGATGCCGATGGAACTTGACAGAAAACGGGACACTGAGCGAGACAGGAACGATTAGGAAATACTTTTGAAAGACACCTGAGAGCCGCCGCCGACAGGAGAGGACGCGTGTTTACAAAGAGCGTTGTGAAATTTAAAGCGCCCGTTGAGAACGACGCTAGAGTCACCTGCAGGCGATTCGTAATATTAAACTGATTACCGAAGTATACGACGAATCATACGAGTGCACCGAATGCACTCGATGCACCTGCGGGTTCAATTCTTCACGGGGTCGAGGACGTGTCGAAAGAAAATAATCCAAATAGATATCTCTCAACGCTTCATCAATTTTTTTGACAGAAATAAATCTACGATTGTCATTTTCCTGACAAGCAACGATTCAAAATAGATTCAAAAGGTTCTCTTCTATCCAGGCAGAGGTGAATTTTTCAATTTTCAATTAATGATCCTAATTTGCAGTGGAACTATACTATAGAAGTTTGGAAATCGGCAAAAGATACGCGCGCTCGATAAGCCTTTAATCATCTCAGGAAATTATTTTGAGTACCACCAGTAATCTACCATTACTTATTGTTACCGACACGCAATCACTCTATCTTCGATCTCTAATCGTTGTTTCTTATCGCCGCACTTGAACTGATCGACGATTAAATAAAAGATTACAAGTTGAAAGCAAGTATTTCATTAAAGATAAGTCTAGAATTTATTACTTGTACTCCGATAACGACAACGTTCTCTACGTTTGACTGTTACAGCGTCATTAATCACTAATTCGTCCCAGAAGCCTACAAAGCCTCTCGACCGGAAATCAAAGAACCGAACGAACAGAACCGAGCCGGTCTCCCCTGTGTTTAATTCGTAACTGTTTCGAGAGATCGTTTCTAGGAACGGGTAGACGCGGCGTGATTATTTTCAGCAGAAACCCTTCAACCTATTTCTCGAATCGAAATAATTGATCGCCGACCGAGATGACGAGAGAAAAAAAAGAATGCCGGGACCACGACAGCCACCAGGAGAGCAGGATTAATGGAGGAATAACGGAGCGCAACCGGGGGTACATTATCCCTTTTCATCGCGGTGTAATAATGCACTTTTGTCAGGAAGGACCAGCCCAGGGGAGGAGGTGTAAAGCGACGGAGAGGAGCGACGCACGTATGCAAAGCAAACAGGGGGAGCGACGGAGAGGAGCGACGCACGTATGCAAAGCAAACAGGGGGAGCGACGGAGACGGGCGAACGGAGACAGACGAGGAGGACGCGAAAGAGGAAAGCGAACCGGAATGATGTACGGCTGGCTGGGTGGGTGGGTGTTTGATGAAGGGTTCGAAGGAAGAGGCGAGGACTTAGGACAACGGCGGCCGAACAGAGACAGAAACTGAGGAACTGTCATGCGCGTCTTGTCGAGGAATAACCAATGAGATACGCGTATCCCGGCTTACCTCATTGATTACCAGGCTTCGCGCTCGTTCTAAATTTTCGCGATTCCGCCCGTACGTCTGTCGACCGTAGGAAAAATATGAATGGGCGGCTCCGGGTAAAGGGATGGAAGTCGAAATTGATGGAAGGAAATGGAACGGGGGTCGCGCCCGTCAGGACAATAATCGCCGGTTCCGCTGGCCCCCCGGCGGGCCGCGTTGTGTTAACAATAGCGTGCCAGCAGGTGTATCGAAGACTAGCAAATCTCCGGAGGGCGAAGGGTGTGGGCCGGTGGATAGGGGACGTTTCCCTAAAGCTGACTTGCTACACTCGATCGGTGTAGAAGTACGCAAGTACGTGCAGCCGCACACTGAGAGCCGACGATACACTTTAGAAGACCTTCGCACGTGTGCTGCACAAACTGCGAACGGTGTAAATATCTGATTTAACGAGGATTCTACAGAAATGTTACGCGAACTCCGCTTCGGTACACTCCTGTTTCATTTTCATCGCTGCTGATAATAAAATTCGAGGTAAAAATGAACAGACGAGAGAGAGAGAGAGAGAGTGGGAGAGATTATTGTTTGCAACAACATAAGNTGATGGAAGGAAATGGAACGGGGGTCGCGCCCGTCAGGACAATAATCGCCGGTTCCGCTGGCCCCCCGGCGGGCCGCGTTGTGTTAACAATAGCGTGCCAGCAGGTGTATCGAAGACTAGCAAATCTCCGGAGGGCGAAGGGTGTGGGCCGGTGGATAGGGGACGTTTCCCTAAAGCTGACTTGCTACACTCGATCGGTGTAGAAGTACGCAAGTACGTGCAGCCGCACACTGAGAGCCGACGATACACTTTAGAAGACCTTCGCACGTGTGCTGCACAAACTGCGAACGGTGTAAATATCTGATTTAACGAGGATTCTACAGAAATGTTACGCGAACTCCGCTTCGGTACACTCCTGTTTCATTTTCATCGCTGATAATAAAATTCGAGGTAAAAATGAACAGACGAGAGAGAGAGAGTGGGAGAGATTATTGTTTGCAACAACATAAATGTAAGTCGTTGTTTTGACGACTGGAACGGATAACGGGAGGATAGGATCTAGGGGATGGCCGGGTGCAGGGGTGTGGGCGAGACGGAAATTAGGTCATGCAAGAATATCGACGGACCGACGTAATCGCGGTGCACGGCTTGAATAAGGACATTAACGAGTCACGCTTCTCTCCCTTTAAGATCCTTTCTTAACAGCAGAGAAACGACGCAGCGATACGCCGCCGCCCGCTACACCTCCTCGGTAAACGAGAGAGATCTATGAAACCAGGCTTGATTTAAAATTCCATTCTTCTTGATAGAACTGGAATTGGTACACGCGCAGCGACGGAACAGCCAGCCGGAAGGGAAATAAATCGGTCGAGAGAAACAACCGGCAAGGTGTATGAACGAGTACCAGGCCGTGAGTTAAAACCGGCTCGCGGAAATCTCGTTGATTAATACCTTAACGCAGCTGTTCGCGTTTCCGGAAAAACTGTTCTACCGTAAAACGGATCGCGAAAGATTGGCAAAGTTAGCCGAAGTTTCCCTTACTTAGAGAACTATTTATCCGGATTCGAGTTTTATCAATCTCAGACTGGAACGCATCGGAGCTGAATAAGCAAACTTTTTAGTGTATCGGCGATGACGCGGTGCAAAAATATGTTCCGCCGCTTACGCCTGCCCCTCGCTCTCCAGGGATCTAATAATAATACGCTAATCTTTACACGGTTTGAAGAGATCGGTCCGAATCCCCGGCGGACGTTACCGGAATATCCGGCGAATTAGAGACGGAGAGGGCCGGGGCTGACCGCGTCGGGATATCTCGTTTTAATTAGCACCACGTCGGCCGTCGTGACGCCTCCTGACGCGCGTCTCGTCGCGTCGGCCGCGTTCAGGGACGTTATACATTTCCCCCTCGCAGTTTAACGCCGGGACAAAGTAAATCCTGCGGGCGACGACTTCTGGAACCCGGTGACGTCCGAAGCCGTGTTTAAACGCGAATCGCGAGTGCAAACGCGCCGGAAGCTATATCAGCGAGGGACAGACACTTTTGTGTCCCGGTTCAACGGCGAGGGGCTCGATTCGTTCCCGGAGAACGGACAAAGATATACTAACGAGATAATCTTGAATGATTGGCAACGAGATACGCGCTGAATCGCGTCGTTAAATGTTTGTAATTATTTTGACGAGCTCGCAATTGTAATCCCTGGAAACGCGTTCGAAAGGGTGTACACAGAGAGTACACGTTTGTTGCCTCTGACCAAGATCGATCGAGGATGAGGGATCGCGTTAACCGGTCGACGGATGCTTTTTACCACTGTTTACCACGGCTCCGTCTAAATCTAACTAATGCTCCTCTATTTGGCGCACTGTATACGCCGTTCGATCCCGTCGACTGCCGGCATAGACCCACTCGATCTTGCACGTGAGCAGGTTTACACACGGACCTGGCGAATTCTCGCTAACGTATCAAGCGCGACGCGGCGAATACAAAAATAACTCCAACGGTGCCAACGCTTCCCCGTAGCTATTTGTAAAACATGCCAATCTTTGGGACCATAAAGCCGACTGTTCTTTTTTTAAGATCAGTCCTCATCGGCTTGTGCGCGCGCGAACGCCGCATCGATCGATCCCGCGTCCTCCGGCTTGCTCGTGATCGAGACGCGAATTTATGGTCCTGTAAATTGCCGCGCGTTACGATAATTCACGAGCACACGCGACACCGTCACCGGCGGCCGCGCGAATATTGTTACAGCGGCGAGTTAACACGGTGTCCAAACACGAGCCCCGCTCGAATCAAACGAGTGCGCGCAATTTGCTGAATTAATTATGGGCTCGGCCGGGGTGGCGTTATTATCCTCAAGGTGAACCGTTCTTTTCCGTCTTCGAATAGCTCGGAGCTGCACCGGCCGGGAATGTTGGATGAAACGTTGAAACTTTTATGACACAATCTCACGCGGTTCGATACCGCGGCCGGCCCGGTCGATTGAAAAAGTTCCGAGTGGATTTGTTGCGTTATCGATGGGACACGAGATGAGGAAAATTTTGTTTATATCGGTGCCCGTAAATCCCCGGCGGCCGAACATACGCGAGAGACGGCGGCGCGGGACGGGGATACAGCCGGAGTAAAACGATTCGCGGTATTTCGTCATATGACTTAATGGAATCGCTTGACCGACGCTCGCGTCGGGCTGGAATATTCGGCCGATTTTCCTTGAGGACGAGGCTGCTGGGAGGCCTGTCGGCTGCTAATCGAGCGAGCATGACGCGTGAAATCAAAAAGTACGCGGGAAATTCGACGCGGACGGACGGGTGGTGAAACGAAACGGCAGCTCGGATGATCGAGGAGGAGCGGCGACGGCGGTGGGCGAGGGTGGAAACGGAGAGAGACGGGCTCGGGGCGCGCGGGCGCGAGCGAAAGAGGAAAAGCGGAAGGGAACGGATAGGAGAGGAGAGGCAGGGGGCCGAGAGCTGGCAGCGAGGGTGGTTTCGGCCGGCCGGCCAGTCGTGCTGTGGCGGCAACGACGACGCGTAGTCGGTTCACGTTTCACCACCCCCGTCATGTTGCCAAACAACCCCCTCGATCTGTCCGACAGCCCGAACACCGTTCCGCGGAACGGATGAGGAGCTGATAGAAAGACAGAACAGTTCGGCAGCGAACGGATCGACGGAACCGAGGATGCTCGCTCGCGAGGATCGTTCGAGACGCGACACCCAGACGCGTCCTTACATCGTCGACTGGCATTAAATCCGTGGTGCGGTTAGTGGAATCGTCCTGACTCGGGATCCAGAGTCGTCGGACGCGAAGGCCCCGCCGTTCGTCCAGGCGAACGATTCTCGCGTCGATTATCGAGTTCCGCGATCCGACAGAATTCACACGAGAGAGAGTCTCGCGTCAAGCCCGCGGCCCGCGACGGAATTCGACGACGACGACGACGACGAGGAGGACGAGGACGAGGACGACGACGGACGTTCGCTCGTAGAATCGCAGCCGCGGTCCGCGAACGGGGGATCCTGGATCTATGTTGATTGCCGAGGTCCGCGGTCCGAAGGTAAACAAACGGGGGTGGCCTTACGGAGGAAGTCTCTGGTCGGGTCCGGTGGTGCACGTGCGACGCAAGGGTGGCTCGCGCGAATCGATCGTCTTCTTCGACAACTTCGGTACAAGTGGTTACGCAGGATTCCGGTGGACGGATACGGGGAAGCTTGTAGGATATCCGAGGATCATCCGCGAGGGTGGTGAGTAGAAGGAAAAGAAAAAGCTTGCAAGGTCCATCAAGGACAAGATGTTCGATCGGCGGCGCCCCTTCTACGGGTTGCCACTGATCCTTGCCGCTCGCGGTCTCCGGATAACCTTGGTTTATCTAAATCTCTAGGTCAGACGCGAACTATCGCGCGCTCTNAGTCGATGATTCATCGGCCGGGCCGCGAATTTCGCTCGCCATTATAAATTGATTGCGAATCCTTATACACAATCGGACGTTCTCGTTTATGATTCAAGGAATTAAATCTAGATTGATTAAAGCGATTGTGCCATCGCTGTTCTCCGCGTCATGCATTCGTACAATCTAATCTAATCGAATTTCAAGCTTAAAGCCGATACCGGCGATATTTCAGTCCCTCTCTCTCTCTCTCTCTCTCTATCTCCGTCGCTGGCGAACGTGCTTTATGATATTTTATCTGTTTGAATCTGCGGCGGAAGGTGCGTTAAGTGGCTAACGCTTTTATCGTCTTCCTGTCGCGAACAGAATGCCCCGGGAGATTAAGGGAGGTCCCGGCGAGAGAAAGAGGCTTCTTCGAAAGTTCCCGGCACCGAGAAGTCCTCCGTCTTCGACTTTCGGTCCCGTGTTCGACGTACGCCGGAAAACTTGTCGGGAAAAGTTCCGAATGCATCTGCCCCCCGTTCGGGGCGGACGGAAAAGTTGAACCGAAGATATACGCCTTTCTTCATGTTAACGTACACGTATACGCCGCGCGATTGTTTCCTGTCGACGGTCCGCGGAGGTTCTGAGTTACGTTTCAATTAGCCCCACTTTGAAACTCGCTCATGCAAAACGCTGCTTTTTGCCGTAATCGCAAAGATCACATCCGCGGGCTTTTCATCTGGAGCCGCAGGGAGATAAAAGGAAGGTTCTTGTTCGCCGGTCGAGGATTCTTCTCTCATAATTTTTGTAAATTCTTTTACTCCCCGCAGAGAATGGAGGTCCTCTTGAAAGAGAGCTCCTCCGAGCTCTGCCCGGGGCCGGAAACGATGCTTGCTCCGTACGAAAGGGGGACGCGTTGCGTGGCATGAAATTGAGGAACGGNCCGATGCGCGTCGCGGCTCCGCCGCCGTGCCGAGGGGCTCGGAGATTTCGAATTCCGGGTACAATTCACGGGTGGCAAAACACCGCCACGGGGTTCGCTCGGTACCGCCGGGAAGCTATTATCGATTCGATACGCATCATATTTGTACCTCGGTCCTCGGCTAATTATTTCCCAGCGGAGATGCCTCGAACCTCGTCAAACTGCTGCGTGTCGCCAGCAGTTTTTCCGGAGGAATGAATGAAGTATAGGAGGGGCTGAAGGAGGATCGTTATTTAGGTCAGCCGGCAATTTTCGTACCCGGGGCTTTTAAGCGTCCATCTAAAGGGTTTTCAGACGGGGACCCGCCGCTGAAAGAGGAGGGACCGAGCGCGATAACGCTAACGCGCGCTAAAAGACCCGTGAACCGCCGCCGCCGCCGTCGCGAATTTTATTTCAGGCCGCGCGCACCAATTTCACCCGAAACCTGCGTCCGCGGCCGGGCCAGCTTGCACTTTCATACGAGTTACGAGCCCCGCCGAAAAACCGACTCTACTTACGCCGCCGTAAAAAAAAAAAAAAACGTCCAGCATTAATCGCCGCGGACTATCTGGCTCGGGGGATCACGGCGTTAGCGACGCAAACTCACGCTAAAGTCGTACTTGTTATAAACCGATGATACTTATGTCAACGAGCGAAATTCTACTCTTTTCTAACTGGGGGGAGAGAGGCAGATCGTCGGAGATTGCTCCTCGAATCTGGCAAANTAAACCGATGATACTTATGTCAACGAGCGAAATTCTACTCTTTTCTAACTTGGGAGGGAGAGAGGCAGATCGTCGGAGATTGCTCCTCGAATCTGGCAAGCCGTTTCTACCTCGCTTTTCTCCGCGGCGGAAGACGGCGACGTTCCGGGAAGAGGAGTAGAGTTATTAGTGAGTAGATACTTTTTCTTTTTTTTTTTCATTCGAGGACATAACGAATCGGGGACTTGACAGTTTTTATTCGAATGCTCTGTCGTTAGGAGACGTTTACGGGCTCGTGGGAAATTGAACGTGCAGAACGACTGCTCGTTACGCCGTTGCCAGAAGAATAGAACAAGCTTTTAATAGAACCGATGAGGCAAAATTAATGAAGGTTAAAGAAGGCTACTCGTTCTAACCGGTTATAGATCAACCGGGAAGGGTTTGACATTTCTACCATTTTTAATCAAACTTAAAGCCTCGCTAACGAAAATGCATTAATAATTGGCCGGGTTTTACTTAACGACGTTCGGAATTAGCAGGCGCGTCTCGTTAAAATCGAATCAGCGCAAATCGAATCGTCGTTGGCCGCGGAATCGTGAGGAAGAACCCGGTGATTAGAGGCACCTGACACCTAATCCGAACGCGGACATTGTATCCCGCGACGAGGAACCGTAGTCTCCTCGTTACCGTCTTTCTTCGGACTGATCGATCTACCTAATGAGCTCCTTTACCCGGAACACAGGGGAAAAAAATGGACGGGGCGAGTCCGTCGATGCGAAAAATAATAATAATAATCATAGTAATAAACGATAGCAGCTACTAGTTAAAAGAGGGAGAGAGAGAGAGAGAGAGAGCGAAAGGGAGAGGGAGAGCTCGTGACGCAAAGACCGTCTGATAAAACAGTAATGAGGGCGACGATAAAAAGAGGATACCTCGCGAAGAAAGGGAATCGTTTTCAGGGGGAACAAACGTCACCGCGAGGATGGATGCGGGAAACTAAAGGAACATCGAGGGTGGAGAATATTGTGAAAACTTTTACTACCGAGCTACCGAGGAGGGAATCGTCGTCGCGCGGAAAAGTAATCTCGGCGTCCACAAAGGGGCTGGAAAATAAGTATCCGCGGGCGAGTAACGCCGGGGACAAGTTCGGGTGGAAGCATATTGATTTGTTTTTGTTGCCTCGCGGACACGCGATAGCCTCCGACTGGAATGTGTGTCAGAGCGAACCGAATTTCCCGAGGGTGATCCCCGGTGATCGAGCCACGCGGGGAACGCTGTCCCAAAAAAGGAACGGGAAAAGAGCACGACACGCGTATTCGTAATGAAATAATAGAGGATTCCCGTCCAGCGGACGAGGAAAAACCCTGCTCCCGAATAGACGTCGCGTCGGCACGGCCAGTCGAAGACGCGAATCGAAAAATAATCAGAAGCATTCGAAAGGAGGCTAGTGGGTGGACGTGGAGGACTGGAAGGTCGCGAGAAGTCGAAAACTCGGCCCCGAATAATGAGAACGGAGCCAGGGGACGGGATAAACGTCGGTATCGATTCGCTATCGCGGGGCAAACAGATCGTCGACGACCAAAGAGAGATTCGTCCACCTTCGTTGAACCGTCGTCGGATTACGACGCTTGGACGCTGAAATCGGTCGACGTCTAGCCATGGTACAGGACCCATCGACCGTCCGCATCCTGTTTAACCGCGATAGTACCGGCAGCTCCTCCGATATCTCTCGGTCTTCTCCGACGGGAATCAACCGCGTCTGCGATCGAGCCATCGATCGGGGGAATTAAAAAAAAAAAACGCGTCGCCTGACCGGGGAACGTCGCTTCGCGGTTTCAACGTCGTTTCGTCGCGACCCTCGGTGCTTTCTGAACACGCGTGAAACCGAAGGGGACGGCACACTCGAGACGCGAGAGGGTGGAATTATCGATAAGTTCGATTGACAAACCGGATGAAAGGGGGAACGAGATCACGGTGGATGAGGCACTAAATGAACAACAGCGGCGCCTTGGTCGAGTGGAAGAAGCGGAGTCGGAGACATCAAAGAGTGCACTGTGCCGAGGAACGAGGAAGGAAACGCGAGCGAGAAGCCACGGTGCGAAAGGGCAGGCTGGTTGCTGGTGGGGAGAGGCAAGGAACGTGGCATGAATTAGAACTCATTTGGTAAAGTGTTGCGCGTGTAGCGAGTTTTGAAGAGGTCGTCGCGAGGAGGCGAGGGGTGCCGCCGCCGCTCGACGGCGACGGTTCGGCCGACGGGGTTGAACGCGAGGAGGAGCGAGAGCGGAACTAAAAACGAAAACGAGGATGGAGCGGCGCGGAGCGAGCGCGATATGAGAAAAAGAGGAGGCCGGGGGCGGAAGGGTGAGAAATAGGAGAGAGGCGGTGGACCGTATCGCGAGAATCCGCTGGCAACTCGAAGAGGGAGCGGAGTGAATCGGACGTGGCGAGCGGGGCAACCGGCGGTAAGGAACGGGGGCCGCGGCGACCGGGAGGCGGAAAGATTGACGGGAGAAACAGAGGAATACCACTTTGCTGGCTCTCGCTTCGCTCTCAAAGAAAACGGGTCGAGCTTGTACTAGCGAGTAAGTAATACCCTTTAATCAACGACTGGGAGAGGAACGCCGGGAAGTTTATGCTGGACATAGGCCACGGGCCGTGCGAAAAAGACGGCCGACGGGTTCCAGGGATCGAGTCCTTTGACTGGGATTTACAGCCTGCAGGATTTGCTCGATAAAGAAACGATCTTGGAACGGCAACTATTTCCTTTACAATTAATTTATGTTTCGAGATCAGAGGCGGCAGTCGTCTTTTACGGCGTCCGGGAAAGACGGGATTAGGGGTAATTCGCTCGTTACTTCGGCTATGCGGCGCAGTTCCACGATGTGCCCAGCGGAGGGCGAGAGACCGACCGCCAACAAATCCCGGGAATATCAAATCAGGGAAAACCCGATTTGCTTTATTCAATATACAGATTCCGAGCGTCGCGAGGTATTCCCAGTCGGGGGTCTAAGGAATATTTAATCCTGCGCACTTCAGCCATGAAAGCGGCTGCTAATCCTCAAACGATCTTTCGCTCGCAGCTACCCCTCAAAAATTCGACGCGCCGACTATTTCGCACGGTTCGCGAGCCTGCCGCCCCTCGTGGAAAACCGTGTCGTTTCCGGCCTGGGAAAACCTGCTTTTCCCGGACGCAAAAAGTTCCGAGCCAACCACGTCAACTTTAAAAATTGCATAACGACGTCAGTTTAATTCGAACAAAATTCTCGGCGAGCGTTTCTTCGTTAGAAGTTGATCTTCTCCGCCGCACGAAGTTTCAAACAAATTACTTCCTTTTTTTTTCTTCGAGAACGACGTAATTGTGGGTGCCACGATTTTTGTGCGATTTTACAGATTTATGCTCGCGCGCGAGTTAATCGAGAAACGCGACGTAATCGTCGAATTCGAGCAGGCAAAAAGGGAAGACGTAGCTCCTCGATTATTGCAGTTAACGAGGGAATTCTCCTTTCACCTACAAAGAAGCTTCTCCTTTGGCGCACAGGATAAGATTATTCTTCGAGCCTTTAAATCCTCCAAGCTGTTTGTCGATTTCTGGCTACTCCGTCTTCTCCTCGAATTATCATAGTTACTTTGTCTCGGTCATCCTTCCGTCTCTAATTAATCATCTTTATCCAGGTCGCGTGGATTTAAAAGGTTGAGCGACGTTCAAAGTTAATCGGTTAATCCTTTTGTAATATGTATTTTAATTAAACGTTCTACCATTCGACAGTGCATTATCAATCTCTTTCGCCCCGGACCTTTACCCAATTACAAACTATCAGATAATGCGACTGGACCATTCCGCTCTTAATATTAAATCTATCCGAAAAAAATCCATCATCCTGTCCTTCGCTCCTTAATTACTAGCTTCCGTCTGATTAGAAAATTTCTGGACCGATACCTAACGACGTTAACCCAAAAACGAGCCCGACCCGCCACTTCCCTGTTAAACGTCGATTTTGCAGAATTAAAATCCGACTCATCAGTTTCGTATCACAACATCCCATCCATTAGTCTCGCTGCCAGTCGAATCGTTATCCCGGCTGCCACCGCTTGCCGTTCGATTCGCAAAGGGAAATAAATTTTTCTTAGCTCGAACTTCTCGCTGCCTCGATCGAAGGGTATACATCGGGGCTGTGTATCCGGTCTTCGGACTAATAATTTTGCGGGCAACTTCCGGCCCGTGATTGCCCAGGAAACTGCTAATGCGCGCACGTCCTACATACACGAGGGGCGCGAACGAATGCGAGGGCGCGCACACCGAGACGGGCGAGCGAGCGAGCGAGCGGCGAGGAGGAGCCGGAGCGTTTCCGAAGTCGGTGCCCGTGGGGGTGGATGGATACAGCGCTTTGCACGGCAGGAGGCGATCTCGATTATCTTTCGCGGGGAAAATCTCCCGTTCCGTGTCCCCGCCGTGGAAAAAGAACATCTGCCGCTAAGCGATACCAGCCGGGAAAATAATGGACTCCGTAGAGGGCGAACTAGTATTAATTGCGATCCCCGGGGATGAAACGTTCCGTGCCCGAGGGCTCCCGAAATAGATTGTTTCATTACAACCGAATTATTTACCTTTAACGTTTTTGTTACGCGCGTACACAAAAACGGACCGCGCTCCCCTGTCCTCTATTTTTATAACCACACAGACTGGAAATCGAATAAAAATACACCGGGCGATGTTGGAAAAACACGGCCGTTTAATTTATCGGAGACGTTTCCCATTTGAATCGGTCCTGTTATAAGTGACTTCGCACGAAATTCCGCCAAATCTATTTGTAGCCGGAGTTTTCGGGCTCCGAGGAAACTTTCGACGAGTTCTATTTTCGTTGGTATCCTTCTATTACGTCGCTAAATAATTCCGTCGAGATCGGGTCACCGCGATTTCGATCGGCCACGTTAGTGAAATCGCCGCTGGACGTGATCCCGCATGAAAAAATGGTCAGCCGACGGCACGTACCGTTCTCCTCGCCGAGACCGAAATACGGAACCTAATAAAAGAGCGCAAACAAATTTCATTGATAGATCGTTGTTATAGATAAATTGTTTGCTCGCATGCACGTCGGGGGTGCACGGGAGAAGCGGATTTCGGGGGGGCAGAAAAATCCGAGGGCGCCGGCGCGAGGTTAACGAGAAAATTGACATAACAAAAACTTAGAAGTTTCGGGAGGCAAACGGAATAGCTAATTGCGATCGAATTCATCGAGAAACACCCCCAATTACCTTAATTACCGGTCGGTTCTGGATTTGTAAAGGGTGCCGGGGTATATCGTTCCTCCGAGTGAAATTCGCGATGAATTCTGCTGGTCGGTCCCGTTAATAAGAAGGAAAAAAGGGTTTTCGAGAGCCGGCATCGAGGAGGGAGTAAAATCGATGTATCCCAATTGAAAGGGCGGGAATAGGCGCGAATATCGGTGGAGGCAGGAACCCAGGGATCGTTGGGGTTTCGAGTAAATATCCAGAGTGCCGTACCTACGCTCGGTCGATACTCTAAACGGGGGGAAAACAGGAAGGATAGTGCCTCCCTTTTTATTTCGAGCCAGAGACAGACGGACAAACCGACGGGGAAGAGAGAGAGGGACGGCGGGTACGTGTGAGGAAAGTACGTCGAGCGAACCGGGCCACGAAATCACGCGTGTGAATATTCAACCTAGCGAATATTCATCGAAGAAGAGAGAAAGAAGATGGACCGGACCGTGGACCTTCGATCTTCGCGGATCAACCGAAATTGGACGGCGGAAATCGTGCGACGGTTGGGATTAGATGTTGCGCGGGACGTTTATTAACAATGTGTCTGGCGAGGGAAAGAGACGAATGGCTCTCTCGTCGTCTGGTGTGATAAATAAGAATTTCGTCTGAAAGAGGCACGCGTGACAGAAGTGGGCCGGTGTTAACAAAGAGCGGTCGCGTGGAAACGGTGGCCGGGTACCAGTTTGCATAAAACCCCCATTTACTTTGCGGGATTTTCGATGCCGGTGCGTTCGCGACGTGACAAATTTCCCGATATGCACCGGCTCCATTTCGGACGTCCGTCCGAGGGGCCAACGCTGAACCGAGTAAAATGCACAGCATTTTTCTCTTTGATCCCCCGCTAATGTCCCTTTTTATTCGAGTAAAGGGAGACTCCGTTCTAGAAAAATTACCGCTTTACGAATAAAGCGAAACGTATCTGCCTTTGATTATATCAGCCCCTTTTTCACTCGCGCGGGTATTACGCACCAAGGATACGTTAGTTTCTCGGGGCATTAATTAAACTGCAATCTCTGTCTCGCGTCTCGCCGGTTCCCCGGGAAATATTAGATGAGCTGACTGTCTTTGATCGAGCACGCGCCTCGTTAGGGGAAGCCCGGCAAGCGAGGAGAGATTCGGAGACAATCGGTAAACCATGCGTCAAACGACGACCCCTTACTTTCGAACGAAAAAACAAAAAAGACACTGGAATTTAAATCTGAGGCGCACGGCCACGCTTGTTAGAGTCCCGTGAAATTAAGTCCGCTTAACGAGTACGCGGGTCGGGTGAAATTTAACGAGCCAGCCGGGTCGACGCAACTGCGAACTCTTTTTTCCGCCGGCAATGTAAAAAAGTAAAAGTGAGTTCGTCCTAAATAGAAAGCCGCAGCTCGGTTCGCCATTGGCAGCTGTAAATCAGACGAATCCGAAACGCGAAAGGGGTGGGATGACTCTCGATTTATAAACGTCCGCGGGAATCAGTAGTATGAGTCGATGATTCATCGGCCGGGCCGCGAATTTCGCTCGCCATTATAAATTGATTGCGAATCCTTATACACAATCGGACGTTCTCGTTTATGATTCAAGGAATTAAATCTAGATTGATTAAAGCGATTGTGCCATCGCTGTTCTCCGCGTCATGCATTCGTACAATCTAATCTAATCGAATTTCAAGCTTAAAGCCGATACCGGCGATATTTCAGTCCCTCTCTCTCTCTCTCTCTCTCTATCTCCGTCGCTGGCGAACGTGCTTTATGATATTTTATCTGTTTGAATCTGCGGCGGAAGGTGCGTTAAGTGGCTAACGCTTTTATCGTCTTCCTGTCGCGAACAGAATGCCCCGGGAGATTAAGGGAGGTCCCGGCGAGAGAAAGAGGCTTCTTCGAAAGTTCCCGGCACCGAGAAGTCCTCCGTCTTCGACTTTCGGTCCCGTGTTCGACGTACGCCGGAAAACTTGTCGGGAAAAGTTCCGAATGCATCTGCCCCCCGTTCGGGGCGGACGGAAAAGTTGAACCGAAGATATACGCCTTTCTTCATGTTAACGTACACGTATACGCCGCGCGATTGTTTCCTGTCGACGGTCCGCGAAGGTTCTGAGTTACGTTTCAATTAGCCCCACTTTGAAACTCGCTCATGCAAAACGCCGCTTTTTGCCGTAATCGCAAAGATCACATCCGCGGGCTTTTCATCTGGAGCCGCAGGGAGATAAAAGGAAGGTTCTTGTTCGCCGGTCGAGGATTCTTCTCTCATAATTTTTGTAAATTCTTTTACTCCCCGCAGAGAATGGAGGTCCTCTTGAAAGAGAGCTCCTCCGAGCTCTGCCCGGGGCCGGAAACGATGCTTACTCCGTACGAAAGGGGGACGCGTTGCGTGGCATGAAATTGAGGAACGGTTTTTCCGGGTCGACCAGGGCCAGGAAATAAAACGGTTCCACGGAAAATTCGTGCCCGATCGATAAACTTGCTCCGGTGATCCTCTCGTTCGGGTCCTGACGCATTAATATCGAGATTGCTTGCCCCGTGCGGACCCCAGGACTTCTCCGTGGAAATACGGGAGGAAAAGCTGGACCGGAGATGTTCGAGGCGACGGCGGGCGAAACGCGGTGGAAGAAGAATCCGGAAGGAGGACACGCGACGGCTAGATAGATAAGAACTCATCTGGACGTGGGATCGCGTGCAAGACTGTCCTTACCATGTAAATAAATAGTAGCTGGGCCTAACAAATTTTTCTACAACGGAAACGGAACCTCGCTAATCAACTAATTTAGAGAGAAGAGCTCCTAGAGAATTCCAGTCGACCTCGAAGATAAATCGACTTTAAGCATAAAATGCGATCTTCGGCTAGAGGAAATCAGTAGATCCAACGGAGTAAAAAATGAGCCAGACTATCGTTCGCATGTTGGTCCTGGCAGTGTCGCTGCACCAGCTGTCTCTCGTCACGCAGTCGAGGCTGCACAGCGAACGGGAAGCGGTGCTGATACCCGGGGACATCGTCCTCGGCGGTCTGTTCCCGGTCCACGAGAAGGGGAGCGCGTCCTGCGGCCCGAACGTGTACAACCGTGGCGTCCAACGTCTGGAAGCGATGCTGTTCGCCGTGGACCAGATCAACAGGGACGGCAAGATCCTTCCAGGGATCACCCTGGGCGTCCACATCCTAGACACCTGCGGCAGGGACACTTACGCCCTGAACCAGAGCCTGCACTTCGTCAGGGCCTCGCTGTCGAATCTGGACATCAGCGTGCTGGAATGCGCGGATAAATCGGCGCCCAGGGTGAAGAAAACGGCCAGTGCTGGTCCCATTTTCGGAGTAATCGGCGGCTCGTACAGTTCGGTGTCCCTCCAAGTGGCCAACTTGCTCAGACTGTTTCACATACCGCAGATCTCCCCCGCCTCCACCGCCAAAGCCCTCAGCGATAAAACCAGGCGAGTGCTTCCGTTTACTTTTCCACAAATAACCGTTTCTTTCTTCTAACAATACATTCCTCTCATTATTCAGTTTCGTTTTATTCTCCGCGTTTTATTCGTACATAACGTTGACCAAATGAATTACTATAAAGGATTTTATATTGCGTTGACGATGGTATACGGGACGAATCGATCGGGCCATATCTAGATTGGCTCGAAGATGCACTACGATAATCACAGTTCCATTAATGCTAATCGTTCGGTTTCCAATCTTCCATCAGGTTCGACTACTTCGCGCGAACGGTGCCCCCGGACACGTTCCAATCGATAGCCCTGGTGGACGTGGTGAAGAGCGCCAACTGGTCGTACGTCTCTACCGTCTACTCCGAGGGCAGCTACGGGGAGTACGGCATCGAGGTGTTCACCAGGGAAGCCACCGAACGAAACGTGTGCATCGCTGCGGCTGTCAAAGTGCCCGGAGCCGCGGACGACCGGGTGTTCGACGATATCATCCAGCGGTTGAGCAAAAAGCCGAACGCCAGGGCCGTGGTCTTGTTCACCCGTGCGGAGGACGCGAGAGGTACGAGGACAGTACATTAATAATACAATCTCTTGTACCTACAGAATAGACAGAACTCGACATTATTCTTCATATTTCAATATTTTTCCAATTTTCATTGATAAATTTATACATGACCGTCTTCACTGGAGATTCTTTTGTATTTTTCTTCAGGTATCCTGGAGGCAGCCAGGAGATCGAATCTGAGCCAGTCATTCCAGTGGCTGGCAAGCGACGGCTGGGGGAGGCAGATCAAATTGGTGGAGGGTCTCGAAGAGGAGGCCGAGGGAGCTATCACCGTGGAACTGCAATCGGAAAATATCCCTGGCTTCGATGAATACATGGCGTCCCTGACTCCCGAGACGAACCGTAGAAATCCGTGGTTCACCGAGTACTGGGAGGAGGCGTTCAGCTGCGTCTTGAGGAAGAACGTCGTCGCGGGAAGTCAGAACGGGACTATGTGCTCGTCGGATCTTAGGCTGACTTCTGAAAACGGATACGAGCAGGAGTCGAAGGTCCAGTTCGTCGTGGACGCGGTGTACGCGTTCGCGCTGGCCCTGCACAATCTTCAAAGAAACGTGTGCGATAAGAGCAAGGGATTGTGCCCGTCAATGGCGAACTACGACCGGGGTACCTTCTATAGGAGTTACCTGCTGAACGTGTCCTTTACAGGTGAGTGTGGAGAGCACAAAAGCCGGAATCCAATATTTTTCCCCAGGGCGATGGACCGTGCGCTATATTCGGCCCGCGGCCTCCCTTTTTTAGGCGTATTAAATTTTTTTTCCACCCTCGCGGCCAATAAACGCGTCACGTTTCACGGGGCCGATAATATCGACGAGCCGAAGACATTCACACCCGCAGATATGAAATTTCGCCGGNGCGAGCGAGCGAGCGAGCGGCGAGGAGGAGCCGGAGCGTTTCCGAAGTCGGTGCCCGTGGGGGTGGATGGATACAGCGCTTTGCACGGCAGGAGGCGATCTCGATTATCTTTCGCGGGGAAAATCTCCCGTTCCGTGTCCCCGCCGTGGAAAAAGAACATCTGCCGCTAAGCGATACCAGCCGGGAAAATAATGGACTCCGTAGAGGGCGAACTAGTATTAATTGCGATCCCCGGGGATGAAACGTTCCGTGCCCGAGGGCTCCCGAAATAGATTGTTTCATTACAACCGAATTATTTACCTTTAACGTTTTTGTTACGCGCGTACACAAAAACGGACCGCGCTCCCCTGTCCTCTATTTTTATAACCACACAGACTGGAAATCGAATAAAAATACACCGGGCGATGTTGGAAAAACACGGCCGTTTAATTTATCGGAGACGTTTCCCATTTGAATCGGTCCTGTTATAAGTGACTTCGCACGAAATTCCGCCAAATCTATTTGTAGCCGGAGTTTTCGGGCTCCGAGGAAACTTTCGACGAGTTCTATTTTCGTTGGTATCCTTCTATTACGTCGCTAAATAATTCCGTCGAGATCGGGTCACCGCGATTTCGATCGGCCACGTTAGTGAAATCGCCGCTGGACGTGATCCCGCATGAAAAAATGGTCAGCCGACGGCACGTACCGTTCTCCTCGCCGAGACCGAAATACGGAACCTAATAAAAGAGCGCAAACAAATTTCATTGATAGATCGTTGTTATAGATAAATTGTTTGCTCGCATGCACGTCGGGGGTGCACGGGAGAAGCGGATTTCGGGGGGGCAGAAAAATCCGAGGGCGCCGGCGCGAGGTTAACGAGAAAATTGACATAACAAAAACTTAGAAGTTTCGGGAGGCAAACGGAATAGCTAATTGCGATCGAATTCATTGAGAAACACCCCCAATTACCTTAATTACCGGTCGGTTCTGGATTTGTAAAGGGTGCCGGGGTATATCGTTCCTCCGAGTGAAATTCGCGATGAATTCTGCTGGTCGGTCCCGTTAATAAGAAGGAAAAAAGGGTTTTCGAGAGCCGGCATCGAGGAGGGAGTAAAATCGATGTATCCCAATTGAAAGGGCGGGAATAGGCGCGAATATCGGTGGAGGCAGGAACCCAGGGATCGTTGGGGTTTCGAGTAAATATCCAGAGTGCCGTACCTACGCTCGGTCGATACTCTAAACGGGGGGAAAACAGGAAGGATAGTGCCTCCCTTTTTATTTCGAGCCAGAGACAGACGGACAAACCGACGGGGAAGAGAGAGAGGGACGGCGGGTACGTGTGAGGAAAGTACGTCGAGCGAACCGGGCCACGAAATCACGCGTGTGAATATTCAACCTAGCGAATATTCATCGAAGAAGAGAGAAAGAAGATGGACCGGACCGTGGACCTTCGATCTTCGCGGATCAACCGAAATTGGACGGCGGAAATCGTGCGACGGTTGGGATTAGATGTTGCGCGGGACGTTTATTAACAATGTGTCTGGCGAGGGAAAGAGACGAATGGCTCTCTCGTCGTCTGGTGTGATAAATAAGAATTTCGTCTGAAAGAGGCACGCGTGACAGAAGTGGGCCGGTGTTAACAAAGAGCGGTCGCGTGGAAACGGTGGCCGGGTACCAGTTTGCATAAAACCCCCATTTACTTTGCGGGATTTTCGATGCCGGTGCGTTCGCGACGTGACAAATTTCCCGATATGCACCGGCTCCATTTCGGACGTCCGTCCGAGGGGCCAACGCTGAACCGAGTAAAATGCACAGCATTTTTCTCTTTGATCCCCCGCTAATGTCCCTTTTTATTCGAGTAAAGGGAGACTCCGTTCTAGAAAAATTACCGCTTTACGAATAAAGCGAAACGTATCTGCCTTTGATTATATCAGCCCCTTTTTCACTCGCGCGGGTATTACGCACCAAGGATACGTTAGTTTCTCGGGGCATTAATTAAACTGCAATCTCTGTCTCGCGTCTCGCCGGTTCCCCGGGAAATATTAGATGAGCTGACTGTCTTTGATCGAGCACGCGCCTCGTTAGGGGAAGCCCGGCAAGCGAGGAGAGATTCGGAGACAATCGGTAAACCATGCGTCAAACGACGACCCCTTACTTTCGAACGAAAAAAAAAAAAAGACACTGGAATTTAAATCTGAGGCGCACGGCCACGCTTGTTAGAGTCCCGTGAAATTAAGTCCGCTTAACGAGTACGCGGGTCGGGTGAAATTTAACGAGCCAGCCGGGTCGACGCAACTGCGAACTCTTTTTTCCGCCGGCAATGTAAAAAAGTAAAAGTGAGTTCGTCCTAAATAGAAAGCCGCAGCTCGGTTCGCCATTGGCAGCTGTAAATCAGACGAATCCGAAACGCGAAAGGGGTGGGATGACTCTCGATTTATAAACGTCCGCGGGAATCAGTAGTATGAGTCGATGATTCATCGGCCGGGCCGCGAATTTCGCTCGCCATTATAAATTGATTGCGAATCCTTATACACAATCGGACGTTCTCGTTTATGATTCAAGGAATTAAATCTAGATTGATTAAAGCGATTGTGCCATCGCTGTTCTCCGCGTCATGCATTCGTACAATCTAATCTAATCGAATTTCAAGCTTAAAGCCGATACCGGCGATATTTCAGTCCCTCTCTCTCTCTCTCTCTCTCTATCTCCGTCGCTGGCGAACGTGCTTTATGATATTTTATCTGTTTGAATCTGCGGCGGAAGGTGCGTTAAGTGGCTAACGCTTTTATCGTCTTCCTGTCGCGAACAGAATGCCCCGGGAGATTAAGGGAGGTCCCGGCGAGAGAAAGAGGCTTCTTCGAAAGTTCCCGGCACCGAGAAGTCCTCCGTCTTCGACTTTCGGTCCCGTGTTCGACGTACGCCGGAAAACTTGTCGGGAAAAGTTCCGAATGCATCTGCCCCCCGTTCGGGGCGGACGGAAAAGTTGAACCGAAGATATACGCCTTTCTTCATGTTAACGTACACGTATACGCCGCGCGATTGTTTCCTGTCGACGGTCCGCGAAGGTTCTGAGTTACGTTTCAATTAGCCCCACTTTGAAACTCGCTCATGCAAAACGCCGCTTTTTGCCGTAATCGCAAAGATCACATCCGCGGGCTTTTCATCTGGAGCCGCAGGGAGATAAAAGGAAGGTTCTTGTTCGCCGGTCGAGGATTCTTCTCTCATAATTTTTGTAAATTCTTTTACTCCCCGCAGAGAATGGAGGTCCTCTTGAAAGAGAGCTCCTCCGAGCTCTGCCCGGGGCCGGAAACGATGCTTACTCCGTACGAAAGGGGGACGCGTTGCGTGGCATGAAATTGAGGAACGGTTTTTCCGGGTCGACCAGGGCCAGGAAATAAAACGGTTCCACGGAAAATTCGTGCCCGATCGATAAACTTGCTCCGGTGATCCTCTCGTTCGGGTCCTGACGCATTAATATCGAGATTGCTTGCCCCGTGCGGACCCCAGGACTTCTCCGTGGAAATACGGGAGGAAAAGCTGGACCGGAGATGTTCGAGGCGACGGCGGGCGAAACGCGGTGGAAGAAGAATCCGGAAGGAGGACACGCGACGGCTAGATAGATAAGAACTCATCTGGACGTGGGATCGCGTGCAAGACTGTCCTTACCATGTAAATAAATAGTAGCTGGGCCTAACAAATTTTTCTACAACGGAAACGGAACCTCGCTAATCAACTAATTTAGAGAGAAGAGCTCCTAGAGAATTCCAGTCGACCTCGAAGATAAATCGACTTTAAGCATAAAATGCGATCTTCGGCTAGAGGAAATCAGTAGATCCAACGGAGTAAAAAATGAGCCAGACTATCGTTCGCATGTTGGTCCTGGCAGTGTCGCTGCACCAACTGTCTCTCGTCACGCAGTCGAGGCTGCACAGCGAACGGGAAGCGGTGCTGATACCCGGGGACATCGTCCTCGGCGGTCTGTTCCCGGTCCACGAGAAGGGGAGCGCGTCCTGCGGCCCGAACGTGTACAACCGTGGCGTCCAACGTCTGGAAGCGATGCTGTTCGCCGTGGACCAGATCAACAGGGACGGCAAGATCCTTCCAGGGATCACCCTGGGCGTCCACATCCTAGACACCTGCGGCAGGGACACTTACGCCCTGAACCAGAGCCTGCACTTCGTCAGGGCCTCGCTGTCGAATCTGGACATCAGCGTGCTGGAATGCGCGGATAAATCGGCGCCCAGGGTGAAGAAAACGGCCAGTGCTGGTCCCATTTTCGGAGTAATCGGCGGCTCGTACAGTTCGGTGTCCCTCCAAGTGGCCAACTTGCTCAGACTGTTTCACATACCGCAGATCTCCCCCGCCTCCACCGCCAAAGCCCTCAGCGATAAAACCAGGCGAGTGCTTCCGTTTACTTTTCCACAAATAACCGTTTCTTTCTTCTAACAATACATTCCTCTCATTATTCAGTTTCGTTTTATTCTCCGCGTTTTATTCGTACATAACGTTGACCAAATGAATTACTATAAAGGATTTTATATTGCGTTGACGATGGTATACGGGACGAATCGATCGGGCCATATCTAGATTGGCTCGAAGATGCACTACGATAATCACAGTTCCATTAATGCTAATCGTTCGGTTTCCAATCTTCCATCAGGTTCGACTACTTCGCGCGAACGGTGCCCCCGGACACGTTCCAATCGATAGCCCTGGTGGACGTGGTGAAGAGCGCCAACTGGTCGTACGTCTCTACCGTCTACTCCGAGGGCAGCTACGGGGAGTACGGCATCGAGGTGTTCACCAGGGAAGCCACCGAACGAAACGTGTGCATCGCTGCGGCTGTCAAAGTGCCCGGAGCCGCGGACGACCGGGTGTTCGACGATATCATCCAGCGGTTGAGCAAAAAGCCGAACGCCAGGGCCGTGGTCTTGTTCACCCGTGCGGAGGACGCGAGAGGTACGAGGACAGTACATTAATAATACAATCTCTTGTACCTACAGAATAGACAGAACTCGACATTATTCTTCATATTTCAATATTTTTCCAATTTTCATTGACAAATTTATACATGACCGTCTTCACTGGAGATTCTTTTGTATTTTTCTTCAGGTATCCTGGAGGCAGCCAGGAGATCGAATCTGAGCCAGTCATTCCAGTGGCTGGCAAGCGACGGCTGGGGGAGGCAGATCAAATTGGTGGAGGGTCTCGAAGAGGAGGCCGAGGGAGCTATCACCGTGGAACTGCAATCGGAAAATATCCCTGGCTTCGATGAATACATGGCGTCCCTGACTCCCGAGACGAACCGTAGAAATCCGTGGTTCACCGAGTACTGGGAGGAGGCGTTCAGCTGCGTCTTGAGGAAGAACGTCGTCGCGGGAAGTCAGAACGGGACTATGTGCTCGTCGGATCTTAGGCTGACTTCTGAAAACGGATACGAGCAGGAGTCGAAGGTCCAGTTCGTCGTGGACGCGGTGTACGCGTTCGCGCTGGCCCTGCACAATCTTCAAAGAAACGTGTGCGATAAGAGCAAGGGATTGTGCCCGTCAATGGCGAACTACGACCGGGGTGCCTTCTATAGGAGTTACCTGCTGAACGTGTCCTTTACAGGTGAGTGTGGAGAGCACAAAAGCCGGAATCCAATATTTTTCCCCAGGGCGATGGACCGTGCGCTATATTCGGCCCGCGGCCTCCCTTTTTTAGGCGTATTAAATTTTTTTTCCACCCTCGCGGCCAATAAACGCGTCACGTTTCACGGGGCCGATAATATCGACGAGCCGAAGACATTCACACCCGCAGATATGAAATTTCGCCGGGCCTCCCTTTCACGGTAATTCACGGGTCGCGGATTTTCCACGTAAATACGGTGTTTATTGCAGGCCCGATACAAAACGAGTCCCCGTTGCTCATCGTTCCCCTCAAATCCCGACATCCACGTCTCCCATTCTCAGAATTGCTTCCCCCGGCAAGTTTTTCTTTCAAATCCCTGACAATCCCTCGTCCGTCCCGACAGCGTTTGAAGATTGCCCGAGGTACGACCGGTCGTCCCAGGCATTTCCCCCGTCGCATTCCTTCCACCTCCGCCCGTTCCACGCCTAATCCTCCGCCCGGCGGATGGAATTAACTATCCGTTGCTTGAACGCTCGATGAGCCCGTATTAAACCGAAAGATTAACGCGCACTTTCGGATCCGGCGGGATCGCGGGAGTGGAAATTCGGTTCGCGGCTCAAGGGGAAAAAGTGCGCGGCGACTTCTGCGAAACGAAATATACGAGCGCCGGGTCGGGTTTTTATTCTCCGGCCGCGATAAAGATAGAGACCCATTAAAAAAAAAGGGGTTGAAAACTCGTCCGAGGCCAACGAAGCACCACCGTGACTCCGGGGTAACAGACAAATGTACGGAGAACGAGGAAGAGCGCGCGGAAAAGCGGGAACAGAGAGGAAAAAAAAAATGGAAAGGGAACGAGAGAGGCGGTATCACAGGGAGATCGTGCTGTATCGATCCTAAATGTGCAGTCCAAGGCCATTGTTTTTTTTTTCTTTTTTTTATCAGGCCGACGCGTGGCGGAGGTTTATGTTAAAGACGCATCGGACCCGAGGAATGATATAATGCCGGAATTATCGCGTCTCGACGCCCACCGGCGCTTTCCTTCCACTTTCCGCGCCGCTGTTCATAATAACGATTCCCAGAACGAAAAAGTACACTATGCTCCCGGTCGGCCGGCCGCTTCCTTTTCAATTCCACTCTTTTTGTCCGATCGAACGGCAATTGATATTGCATACACTCGTTTTAACGATCGCCCGTTTTTCCTGTTTCCTTCGACGCGGCCGGATAACGACGGCATCGCCCGTGGGACGAATTAAATCTTTTTCTTACCGGATCGAACGCCGATAATCGTTCGCGGGAGCCGGTGCTCGCCGCGGCGAGGATATCTCGGAATCGAATCGTATCAGTCGCGGGTGAGCGTGTTATCGATCCGGTCCCGCCGTGGACGTGTGCACGTCGCACGCCGGCTGATTTCTACGAAATGACCAGGAAATAATGGCCCGGTTTCGGTGACTTCGCACACGCTTTAAATCGATCTCTCTCCCGCGCGCGCCTCCCCGGATCAATCGGAGATTACCCGCGCGCCCGCAAAATGGATCGGAACAAATTCTATTTTTCTTTCGCCTGTTTTTATCACGGCTTTTTTACCACGGGCTTCATCCGTTTCCGGGAGACAGTCCATTTTCACGACTCGATACGTCTTCATTTGTTTGCCTCCAGCGCAGGAAACTCGATCAGAGGTGCCTGTCTTCTTATTTAATGACATGTCTTACATGAAACTTAAGGATATCACTAACTTTTTGTTATTTGTCTTAAAATTTTGGCAGAGATCTTACGGCTCATGCAATCTTAATTACGAATCCTTTTAATTATTCATTCGACGGTTGTATAAAGTTCATATTTGATGGAGGTTGAATCCGAGCCAGGCGCGCATATCTACGCTCGGCACGGAACGAGAGCAGCGCGGTTAGGAAACAGAGTCTGTTAATTGCGTGTCGTTAATCGCCCGGCGCAAACATCGATCAAGGGAAAAGTATCGCGATAGCATTGTCGAGGTTTACACGTCGAATTACGAGCCGAAGAAACGCGCGCGACGTACGTCACACGGTTTGACCTGATCTGATACTCCGCGATATTACAATCCCCCTTTCCCACCCCGGTCTGCGTTAACGAAGGAAAGCATTAGGCGTTCCCGCGGATGGTTGCCACCTGCTAGCCGCTACGTACGACGCAATAAAATCGCGGAAATTATTGACCGCGTCGCCGTAGCACTTTCTTTAATTTCACCCCGGCAAATTGGCGATATTTCTTCCCCCTTCGCGAACGCTCACGTGTCCCTGTCGTCCTTATTGACCCGAGTAAAATTGGATTCAATTTGCTGATTATTATAAAAGTGGCTCGCAGTTTTTCTCCCATCGTTCTGTGCCAATTGATATTTCCATATTACAGGAATTAATGTAATTTTTTACTTAGTCCTCTTCCGTAACGACGCGTACGGGAATTCTCTTTGCGGGGAAGTCGAACAAATAATATTATTCCTTTCAACCAATTTCTTTAATTCGCGCGGAAATTGAATGTCTTTCACGGTGTCGAGAGAAAAAAACGGTCCTCGGCAAAAGCGCGAGCTATCGAGAGGCAGATTATTTAAAATACGGGAAAGGTGGAATATATCATTTCCAGTTTCCACGGTACAATCGCGCGTCGGCTACGCGTAGCGATAATTAAAAACCGTATTGCCGGCGAGTCGCGGATAATATTAAAACCTGAAAGCGCAATAAGTAAACGAAACGGCACGCGCAAATCCAGAGTGTATATTTAACGAAAAGCTTTGCCCGCGAACCTGCTCGCAACAGAATTTCTGGCAAAAGCAGAAAACCGTTAAACTATTCCTCGTTTTATGTCAATAGTCTTGGTGTATTTTCCGTCCTAGTTTTTTGTACGACGTTAATGCAGCTGGGCAGGTCCGGAGCCGTCCGGATACAAAAATCGCTTTGAAATTAATACACTGCGAATTTTATGCAAAGAGTTTGATACGCGAAAATATAGAGGACGAACGTAATACAATGTCGAAGTGGGCGCGATTATTTTTGGACGAGAGGGATCCGGGATCCCCGATTTCGCTCGTCAAATTAATATTACAAACGATTTTGCATAAAAGTCGCCGGTCTAATTAAATTTCGAGATCCTCCAGGGACAAAAGGCAGGGTAATTTGATTTTTCAGACAGCGCCGGCAGCGAGGTGAAGTTCGACGAGCACGGGGACGGGCTGGCTCGCTACGAGATCCTCAATTTCCGTAAATCGGACCACAACGGGACTAATGGATATCACTATCGGGCAAGTGAAAGTACTTTTGACTTTTTCCCCGGACGATTAATTAGAAGTTTCGAGGCCTGCCCTCTCCCCCGTCGAAGAGAGCCCCTTTTGGCACTCTCTCGAGTAGGCAAGAGGGCGAGAACTTTCCGCGAACTACCGTGAACAGCTTTCGGCGCTTTTAGAGCCACGGTATAATATCGAAATCAAAGTTCCTATTATTGGATTCGGCGAATACTCAACGACCGGCAGAGATAATTATCCCGGGGGAAAGTTCCTGCTAGCGCGGCACGAATAGACGCTATTAATTGATGCTGTTCCCGGATTCACCGGAATTATGCTTATTTACCCAATTTCATGTTTTCGTGTACACCCTGTTTCATATTCATAGTAGTAAACTCGAGGCCTCACGGTCAACTTCCGATAGGCCAAGTGCGCCCCATTCTTTTGTACAAAATTGCGTTTCACAACGAATTACGGAAAGGAATCCACACATTTAATTGACTATTATAAATGTTTCATCTCGCGTGGAAGTGCGCGGTGATAATTTCCGAAACTGCGACGACTGTTGCCCTAAAAGAGGACAGCTACGTTAAATTACTTTCGTACCGAATCCCAGTTCTCTTGTATCCAATTAACGATCGTTTCCCGATAAAAATCGTAAATCAACGCGAGCCCCCGGCGAGCATCGGTCGCGTTCCGTACGATAAAGTAGCGGCCGAGACATAAATTGCAACGTGACCTTCGCCGAATGCAACTTACCGGATGAAATACAACCCTCCGCTCGCTCCCTACCAGGTAACGTAGAATCGTCAAAAAGCGCAAGTTTTATTGCGCCGCCGGGTTGGCCATTCGTAAAAAAAAAAAAGGAACCGCGTATCGTATATTTTCGGATAACGAACGAAATTCTTTTTTACCCCTTCGAAACTTGCCACGCTCGTATTTCAGTTTCACGCGTACATGGCTGCATGCATGTATCTCGTCATTAGACTGCGGATTTTTATGCAATATCGTTTTACGATATCGGATTAAAAAGTGTAGTTTTATAATTTAAAAACTGGAATATACCGTCAGCTCCTAATATTTTTATACACAGCAGATATAGTATTTCAATAAATCCATCAAACCCACGGTCCGCTCGTCATTAAACGCTGAATCCGAGCTGAAACGTTTGTGATAGAAACTGTGCAATTTAAGAAACGTTCTTAACACACCGAGCACTCGCTTCAATGAACCGTATTCGCCTGTGTACTCGATCGCGAGTAGAAAAGAAGGATTTGAACACTCTCAAAGTAAACGTTTCCACTTCCTAAGTCCAAATATTTGCTTTGAGAGTGCGTACATATCTGAGATAATGTTGCACGATTCAAGTAAACGAACTGAACTTACTCGGCACGGTAGTAGAGCAGCTCCCACAAAGCCATCGCTATGTTCTCCCCCATCTGAAACATAATAATAATAATAACCAGTCAGGACATAAAAGAAAAGTTCGCTTGTACGAGACAAACTTATAATCGAAAAACAAACTAATTTCTGTTTCTAATACATTTTATATTTTAACATTAAAACTCATCTCTCATTCTCCTCTCCCATCCTCCCTATTAAAAGTCACCTACACTATGAAATAAATAAATAAATAAATAAAGAAGAATCGATTTTTTGAAAACTATGGCCGGTATTCATAGTTCGAACTTATACATATAAGATCGAATCTTAAACATTTAATTCAAGTTCTTGTTCTCTAAAAAACTAAAAATATAGAATAGACAGGGATTGCAAATGCTTAAAAAAATCTTTAAAATAAGTAACAACTATGAACACCGGTTTATGTAACGTGACCAGGTGGTGGGTAAGTGGTTCAATTCGTTGGATATCCACACGGAGGAGCTGGTCTGGTCTCGCGGTACCAAAGACATACCGATCTCTGCCTGCTCGCTGCCCTGCGAGCCAGGTATGATAAAGAAGCAACAGGGTGACACTTGTTGCTGGGTCTGCGACCAGTGCGAAGAGTACGAGTACGTCTACGACGAGTACACCTGCGTGGACTGCGGTCCGGGTAAATGGCCGCACGAGGACAAGCGCGGTTGCTACCAGCTGCCCATCAACCACATTAGGTGGGACAGCGCGTTCGCAATCGCCCCGGCGGTGATTTCGTGCCTTGGCATCGTCGCCACCCTCGCGGTCGCCTGCCTGCTCTTCCACCACAGGGACACGCCCGTGGTGAGGGCGTCGGGCCGCGAGCTGACGATCATTCTGCTGGCCGGGGTGCTCGTCTGTTACCTGAACACGTTCCTGTTGCTCGCGACCCCGACCACGGTCACCTGCATCCTCCAGAGGTTCGGCGTGGGCGTCAGCTTCAGCGCCGTGTACGGCGCGCTCCTCACCAAAACGAACCGAATCGCGCGGATCTTCGACTCCGCGTCGAGGTCCGCCGTCAGGCCAAAATACATCAGTCCCGCGTCCCAAGTCTGCATCGCGGCGGCACTAATCGCGTTACAGGTGAGAGAGGATCGACCGTACGTTCTCTATTGTGCTCGTCTCAGAGCGGATCCCTCTTCGACGCTTAAGCGGAACGACGAGAGTAATTCCTCTTCGTTCCGCGAGGGAAGCCAGACGAAATATCTTGCAGCTTGAGATTCGTAATTAAACCAGGTGGTGCTGACTCTGGTCTGGATGATAATCGAACCTCCGGGCACGCGATTCTTCTACCCCGACCGGAAGCAGGTGATCCTCAAGTGCAACATCCAGGACATGAGCTTCCTGTTCTCGCAGCTGTACAACGCGTTATTGATCCTCATCTCGACGGTGTACGCCGTGAAGACGCGCAAGATCCCGGAGAACTTCAACGAGAGCAAGTTCATCGGCTTCACCATGTACACCACGTGCATCATCTGGCTGGCATTCGTCCCGATATATTTTGGCACTGGAAACGCCCACGAGACCCAGATCACGACGCTGTGCGTCGCGATCAGTCTCAGCGCCACCGTCACCCTCGTCTGCCTCTACTCCCCCAAAGTCTACATTATCGTCTTCCAGCCGGACAAGAATATCCGGAGGAAGGTCACCATGGGCGACAAATTCAAGAAACAGGGCAGCAGCGCTGGCACCTCATCCATCACCAAATGTGAGTAACAAATTCACGATTTCGCATAAAATCAGACGCGTTCGTCTGACAATGGAAAAATGCTGCTTCACATAATTATTATACGTATAATAAAAATGTTCGCGATGGGAAACGCTTAATGGCAAACAGCTGATCCTATTATCATCCGAGATTAAGATTCAGTTTAGTATTTCATGAAGCGGGGAAGGGCGCTAAGCGTTTCCCATAAAAGGAAGACGCGGTTGATCGATTGCCCGGCGGTGAATATAATGTTCGGTATAAAAAGGGAGCTCTCTCTCTTTGCCCGGGATGATAAAGGGCGACTAATAATGCCCGAATCCGCTGACTCGTTCGCAAATTATGAAGCCCGGGCCGAAACACCGAGGTTCGGCTCGCTGCCAACGCCTTGTACCTCGGCCATATCTCTCGACCATATTTTCTTTATAGTCGGCGCACTTGATCCACGCGAGGTCGCGGGATCTCGAGTACGAGAGACAACAAAATAAAACCTCGAGGGCCGAACGTGTATTTTTAACCCACCCTTATCGCGACGCTCGCAAAAATTGTTGCGGTTACCGGCTGAAACTGCTCTCAACTGTTCGCCGTACGAAACTACACCACCCTATCCTCGTATCGTAGGTCTTAAGACGCTTTCAGATCTTAAGTATATCGTTTATAAAAAGATCCGACGAATCCAGCGAAGTTGAAACGTTGAATTAAACCATTAAATTAATTATACGCTTGTAATTAGGCGATCGCGAGTCGTTCGGTATCGGCTGTTATCTTCTCGTAAGACGAGACGCTCTTGTGAACCGCACAATGAAGATCAGGCTCGTAATGAGGCGAAATTATGCGAGTCGAGGATAATATTTTCCGGCGATACTTAACGCAGATCGGTGGATCGAGCTCTCGTCCAATTTCCGTATGGAAATCGATTCTCCCATTACCACTGTCTATTGTAATTACGGACTAGTTACACAGGCGGGCGTGCAATCACCGGGGATTACGGCCCGGGGAACGATAATGGCCGGAATTGTTCTTGCTGCGCTAAATTATTAAGTTAATTCTTGGATCTGGCGCAGTCACGTCCATTTATCTCCCTCGCCGGGTATCTTGCTCGCGAGAGAAAGCCCCCGGGAACCCTTTTCTGTTCTACGGGATCCTAGATATGAAAGTTTCATGAAATCCAGGTGGACCGGACACGTCCGGCGCTCTGTTGCTCCCTCGAAAGTTAAATTGGAATCTTGCTTAATCTTCCTCGAATCGCGCGATCCCGAAGAAATTCATTTCGTCGCGACGATATCATCGTCCCTGCGGTGCCAATTTACCTGTTGTTGGCTCCCCGCCTGCACGTCGGATATTACGAATTATTCGAACGATTTAAGTGAGAAGAATTCGCCTGACCAATTCTTATTAAACTGCCGTTACCGAATGACAAAAGACTCGGACGAGCAAACCGATTCCATTCACTCGCCATCTTGAGTATTTCTTATCAAATAATTTGCGAATATATAAAATAATCGATACTCACTTTGCTTTGATATGAGATTTTTTTACCAAGGAATGACTAACATTCCCCGGGACGAAATTTAAGAGTGGAAACGTCCGAGGGGCAGGAATGTTTCGGGACATGTATGAAATATTTGGCCCGGTATGAAGTGGGAATTCCGGGATAACGTTGCTAGATTCCAGGATCTTAGTCGTTGGTCGGCAATCTAAAATCAAGGTTGCTTCTTGCCGGATCGATCAGCCGGAATGTATTATTAACTACGTACTAATTATCCGTTCGTTAACGGAGGAGCCGAAACACGCAGTTAATATTGTATAAGAGGGAATACGTCGTTCCGCCGATCGAACCTCTTAACGCTAATTACAATCGACATTTTTCATTCCCGAGAGAGCCCTGGAACTTGTCCTTGTTCGCACCGTCGCCTGCCATCATCGCCATCAACAATGTTTCATTTTTTATCTTCCTATAAGGACGTCCTCCTGGCCGCAGAAAAATTGTATAAATGGATAAAGCCCGCGGCTAGGTGTCGGTGTCGCCCGTCCGGCTTGACGCAAGCCGAGGGGAGGCGAAAGAAATGTTTCGAACGGGGGAAGGAGGGTGTAGAGGTTTCTATCCAAACATCGATTCCAATTAAAGCGGTTGAACCGGGGCGATCGGCCGGCGGTGGCTGCCGTTTGTTCTTGGCCA
>SMSR01015688.1:5501-26904 GCA_019453355.1 Ceratina japonica | reverse complement strand
TGATGTCACTTGTTGGGATTCAGGTGGCAATTCAGTTTGGTTGGCGTTTTCCAGGAAGTGAAGTAACGATTTTTTGTTAACTTTCGTTCGAATTTGCGCGGGAGGCTGCGAGCTTTTAGTGGTCTGGCCGAAGTACGTGATAATTTCTGTGAGTGAACCTACGCGTGGACTCATGCTTCACGTGACGTCTCTTACTCTTGCATCCTATCAATTCTCCATTCGTTTATCTAATCGTTTCACGTGAAGGATTGTGACCCTCGTTAATTATAAGGATTCTATTAATAATTCGTGATTAAGTCTCAGGCCATTCACATAATTGCCATAGTTTATGTCATTCTTGTTGGATTAAATGGAAACAATTTACGAGACGATTTAATTCAGAGAAATTTTCATTCAAACGATTGTTTTTTATTTGCAAAAAAAGTCTTGCATAATTGATAAGCGATTTATTAATTTAAGACAGTTATTATTTATTATTATAAATTATTGTTGATTTATTAAGTATTTAAATTACAGTTGATTCTATATTTTTGAGGCTTGAGGTTTTGGAAATTTTTACACAGAATTTTTGTAATCTCTTTCTTTTTTTTTTTCGTGGAAGCACGTTTTTGTGCGCAGCTTTCGGCGGTCAATGCGCCTGCCCTGTCCTAGTCTAGGGACTCTTCCATCATCGATTATTACTAGAGCAATGTTAAACCCGGAGAAACGTAGATTCTTATTTTTCTTCGATTGACAAGAATTCTCAAGTGAATTTCTTTGGAATTCAGATTTTAAGGGTCGTTTTTATGTATCTGGGGCAAATTGTTCAGGTTGAAGAATTGATCGGGTTTTCTTTCAACTTTACACTCGGTGGGTTTGAACGGGAGGGTGCGCCGTGAATTCTATTGATTCAAAAGTTTGTCCCTTCGCGAGGGGTGTACGTCGTTTCGGCTCAAAACACAATTAAGAGAAGTAATAGTCATGGCTGGAGAAATTCATCCCCCAAATATCGAAATCAAAATTCTGGTATTTATTAATAATTGGAAGCAGTAATAGTCAGGGTTGGAGAAATTCCATTCTCTAAATATGAGGATAAAAATTCTGGTATTTATGAAAAATTGGAAGCATTAATAATCAGGATTGGAGAAATTCCATCCCCTAAATATCAGGATAAAAATTCTGTTATTTATTAAAAATTGGAAACAGGATTGAGATTGCCAAAACAATTGAAACCTTGTAGAAGATACCCAATTTTTGGGGGAAGAATTTCATCCCCTAAATTTTAGAACACAAATTCTGTTGCATATTTCATTAAAATAATTTCATCCCCTAAATTCAGAATCTTCGAAATTCCCATTAAAACAGAGTAAACCATTAAAAAATTATAATAACAAGAAAATTCCATGAATTTTTCATCCCCCAAAAAAGAGAATTCATCAATTTAAAACTGCAACCCCTAATTAATGACACAACCACTGAATAAATAAATTTCCATTAAGAATGTCTGAAGTCCCGTCGAGAAAAAACGAGCGAAACAAAGGCGGGTGACATTTAAAAATGCAGTAAACTTGATGAAGGAGTAAGAAAATCTTCGGGGCTGATTTAAAATTCAATTAACTCCGGGAGATGGGACGGGATTAATTGAATGCAGACTCGTCATGCGCGGCGTGGGAGTCCGACTCCGTTTCAAAGTTTCCATCCGGTCTGATTGGAAAAATATCCACCGAGCCACCCTCCCACCCTCTCAATGTATCGCGCGTTGCATAACTCAGCATAAATCTTCGAACTTCCCTCAACTTCCACCGGAGTTCGCGTTCAATCTTTTCCCACGCCCACGCGTCGTTTCTTACTCAACGAATGGCGTTCCACTTCTTTTCACGTCGATTTTATCAGACGGACTACTAGCAACTGCAATTTCGGAATCTCTCGTAATTGCGTGTCGTCGCTCAGATTTTTCAAGCAATGATCAGATCCAGGCGGAATTCATTCACTGGAATTTTTTGTGCATTTAAGTATGAGAACGTTCTATGTGAAAAATGGTGATTTTTGAGTCTGATAATTAGACTGCAGAGTTTTGAATCTAATAATTAGTCTTCAGGTTTTCTGAGCCTAATAATTAGTCTTCAGGTTTTTGAGTTTAATAATTAGTCGACAGGTTTTTTTAGCCTAATAATTAGTCGACAGGTTTTTGAGTCTAATAATTAGTCTTCAGGTTTTTGAGTTTAATAATTAGTCGACAGGTTTTCGAGCCTAATAATTAGCCTTCAGGTTTTCGAGCCTAATAATTAGTCTTCATGTTTCTGAGCCTAGTAATTAGACTGCAGAGTTTCGAGTCTAATAATTACATCTTCAGGTTTTTGAGCCTAATAGTTAGTCTTTAGATTTTTGAGTCGGATAATTAGACTGCAGAGTTTCGAGTATAATAATTAGTTTCAAGTTTTCGAGTCTGATAATTAATCTTCAGGTTTTTGAGCCTAATAGTTAGTCTTTAGATTTTTGAGTCTGATAATTAGACTGCAGAGTTTCGAGTCTAATAATTAGTCTTCAGGGGTTTGAACCTAATAATTAGTCTTCAGGTTTTTGAGCTTAACAATTGTTCTTCCGGTTTTTGAGCCTAATAGTTAGTCTTTAGATTTTTGAGTCTGATATTCTCGTCTGATTTTCGTCAGATTAATATTATTATTATTATTATTAGTATAAATGTTGTTTTATGTATAAATGTTGTTGATTAATTATTCGAGTGAAAAATGACGTCTGTCGTGACATAGTGATACAGTGTTACGAGGGTGAAAACCCTGCAGGCCGTAGAGTCACGGTGCGCCCCGGTATCGATCAGTAGAACATCAAGTTCTACTTTCTGCTGTGCTAAATTTCTACGACCGTCTCCCATCTCGTTTTTTATATAGCCCTCCGCGCGAGACAGCTCCTCGCTCTTACCTGGCTACGTGCGGATTTAATTATAGCACACTTCACCAAGAAATAAGTGCATTTTCCTTCAGAGCTCCCGGCAGATATTTTCTCTGGGTTACAGAATCTTACAACAATTATTCTAAAAATATTACGTAATATACGAGACAGTGTATTAAAAAATATAACAAATTTTGAAACGTACTGTATTTATTATACTCCCTGCAGATATTTTCTCTTGGCTTTCAACAATTATTCTAAAAATATTAAAAAACATATAAGACAGTATATTTATTTATTTATTTATTTATTTATTTATTTCACGGGTCAATTGGCCCTTTACAAGTGCAGTGAGAATAAAAGAGCAGATAAAAGAAAAAAGAAAGAAAACTAGTGAAAGATTTACATAATTGGAAATAAGAAAACGACTATAAGAATTATTATAAATATATTTATTAAATTATTATTTGTTTATTAAATTATTATAAATATAAGAATTACTATAAATATAAGAATTATTATAAATATTAAAAAATATAATAAGTCTTGAAACTTCCTGTATTTATTATATTCCCTTAGATATTTGTTACGTTTATATTTTTTCTCTGTATTGCAGATTTCAACTTGGATTGTTTAGTTTCTCCTTCCTCACCTCTCTTATTTCATCCTTTCCTTTCGGATTACCTTACGTTGAACTCGTTATCCCGGTGACAAAGAAGAGGAGCCGCGGCTCGGTCGAAGCTGAGCGGAAACAGCCGAGTACCAGTCCCGAACCTGCGCGTCCGGAACCCCGAACGTTCGACTACTACCCGTCGAGCCACACAACTCCTCGAGGACCACTGGAAGATCCTGCGGTTCTCGCCGAGAGGACGAAGTCCGCCGTTAAACCAGCAAGATTACCGGCCGCGGCGGTTGCGCCAAATACTGTGGCACAGCCCCTTCACCCGGCAACATTTCATTCTCCAGCTTTCGACAGTCCTTCACCTCCAATGTTAACTACCTGAAACGGAGGTGAGTCAATCGGAGACAACCAGAAATCGACAACTACGTCTGCATGACACTGCATTCTTATAAATGTTCTGTCAACTTTATAGTCAATTCCTGGTTATAATTATTCAAATAAATGTGCAATGATTTCTGTTTATACACATTTTTCTGCAAAAGTACAAAAGACACACTAGTGTCTTCAAAGACGCACTAGTGTCTTCAAAAACACATGTCTCTTTGTGGTTCTAGTCACTTGAAACAGATACTAGTAGTGCTTAGGATTGATTAGGGACAAACACAGGCTATAAGGCTCAAATAACACTATAGTTTAAGTGCTGATAAGTACAGCCGATGTAAGAAGTTCAGTAAACAGGCTATTGTCCCTCGAACGCAAGAGACATACTGAGTTATTGACGTAAACCGACTACTTTCATTTCTTTCACGACGTTCGGTCTGTGAAGAGGGATCCATACTTGGGTCTAAAGGCAAGTGTCCTATTCTGTCTCAAGTGTCCGAAGTTTGACACCGGTTGAAGGTGTGAGGGACGAACTCTGTAATTTAGCTGAATGTAGCTGTTTGACACCTGTTCCTGGGTTTACACCATCAGAGGATGTCTATTCCAAGTACCTAATCGTTTCTCAGAACTTGCGAAGGATCTATGTTCCAAAGAGGTCCCTTAACTCAAATGTCCTATTCAGGCTGAAGTGTCCCAAGTGTGACAGTATTTCAAGATGGGGTCTCTGGGTCTACATCAGTAAAAGATGTCTATTTCAAGTGCAACCATATAGAAGATCGATGCCCAAATAGGTTCTACTGTCCAAATGTCCTACTCAAATATCCTCTCAAATGTCCTAATGTGATACTACTTGAGTACATGAGGGATAGAAGCCTGCAGTCCTTATATTTGGCCATTTTCTTTAACGTACCTGCTGGGCACCTGTCCCTGACACCGGCAGAGTTAGTGAGGACTTTTACAACCTCGTTAATTCTTTACTGTTCCTTTTTCTGTGAGTTAAGGGGAAGAACCCTAAGTTCTTGGCTAAAGAGAAGTGCCCTATTCATTTCCAAGTGGGCGTTGGAAGTTCGACGGCACTTAAAGGTGTGAAGGATAGCGGTTTTACTGCAGTCCTTAGATCTCGCCGTCTAGTATACCTAAATAAATACGAGGGTGCTCGAGGCCGCGGGTCGAAAGGCCACTGTCAAACATGGGACACTTGAGAACGTGAATGAGACATGCCGTTCACACTTTCAACTCGGCTGCGATTCCCCCTACGTTAAAAATCAGTAAATTGCTTCAAAATGACGGAAATTAGGAGAAAGTTAATGAAGTCTCGAGAAGCATTAGCTAAGATATTTAAAAAAAATCTGTGGAGAGGAAGAATTAGAATATATTAAAAATGTTGGAATATGAATATATTAATTTGGGTCAGTGTACTTGAATTTATATTTGGCTACTGTCCTGTCTTGGCAAGCTTGAGGTGTTCGAAAAACTCCTTTTTGGCAGAGACATCGCCGTGTCAGCGATTCTACTAGTTAGAATTCTTTCAAGAAGCCATTAAAGATGTTCTGGAGGTACAATCGGAGACAAAAGTACATTAAATTCGAAATTCGTCGATATATTGTCAATGAAGGCTATTTATCATGTATATTTTGTATTAAAAATATAGATTAATTCCGATTTTAATCGATGAAGTGAATCGAACTCAAACTTTGATAATTGCTTTAATATATAATAGTAAAAACTATGTTTTGTTAACGTTTCAAGAATTTCTGAACGTCTTATATACCTCCAGAACATCCTTAAGAATATTTCTAATCCAGGCGTAAATCTCCCAATCTCTGTTCACGTCACATAGAACTCTGAAAGCAAGGAATCTTGGTACAAAGTCTGTACATGAAGCATCTATATTTTTACCACGTAATGTCTCGGATAAATTGCCCGTTCAATTAACTGGCAGGCCGCGGCTATCTGATTTACCCATTGAACTATAATTAACGTGGACATTCGGGTTCCCCGCGACTCGTACGGCGAACCACTTACTCAAACCGCTATAACATACCCGTTATCATTTAATTAAACCGCAATTAAGTTGCGATTAACTGAGGGAAGGGTTTAGTGCAAGTGTTGGTGTTTTTAATTCTCGGTGTCTGCATGCAACTTGTTAGGACGGCTTGTGGTATCATGCGAAGGCCTTTAACATTCCATCCATTTATCCAGGGAATCGATAAAAACTAAGACGACTTTAATCTTCTTTAATTATTAACAGCACTTAATTTGTCAGAAGTAGCAGGGAACACGAACACCGTAATTTATTTGACACGCCCTCACACCCTCACGTCATATGGCCACAAATGGCCACAAATACCCAAAAGACACGCATTACGATTATTATAATTGGAGCATCGGACGTCCCCACTTCTCGAGGCCAGCCGATCTCTGAAAGCCCGCCTAACCAGCTCATATCTAACGGCGAACCCGAGGACGGAGGAACGTAAAAGGACAGTCCGGAAGCGCACACGTGGTATCACACCCCGTTCATGTCACGCATGCAACCCGGCAATCAGCATCGCCCCATTCATCGCCGCGCGGCGCCGCCGCCGCCGTCTATGTAACCCTCCAAAGCCCACTTACCTGGCTGCGCTGCTGTGTTCGATGTGCATTGACCCACCGCCGCCCCGGCTCGCGTGAGAGACTGACGCATCCGCAGTTCGAATTAGAATGCGAGACAACGCGCCGGCCAGAAGGACCTATTGCCACTATCACGACCACGACCATAGCTTGTCTTCCAGGTTCTCGTCCGGGGACTTGAGCTCGGAGCTCGACGATGAACCAAGCACGGACTCCGGGCTGGCCTCCATGGCCAGGGATTCGTCCCAGTCGTATCAAGGATCGGTGACCGAGCGGCCGTTGCAGACCCAACCGACCTCCGTGCCGCCGACCCAGCCGCCAGTCCCCGGGGCGCCTCCACCCGGCCCGCCTCAGCCCGTCGGCGGGGACCTGAGCCTGAACCTGAGGCCCGGATCCAGGACCACTAGTGCCCCTTCGTCGCCCGCCAAGACTCGGGAGAGTCTCCTGCAGAGGGTTCAGAGTCTCACCGGAGCTGCCAGAGATCAGGTACGCTGTGGGATTGACGGTACCGAGTGTTTGATAGGTGACAGAGGCTAGAGTCTTGGGATGGCAAACGTTGTTAGGTGGTTCATCATTAAAATTTAATGTATTAGTGAGTCCTACAACATCAAGGAGTTCCAATGACCCAGATTTGTAATAGGCTCATGTGGACCTCGTGATCCCTTGGAATCCTTTGAGGTCTTCATCATGAATCAATGGCAAAAATGGCTAAAGAGTCATATGGGTCATTTGACTAGATTTCTTGGCAGATTTAGATCAGAATTGGTCAGTTGATCAGTTTTAGCATCAGAGATCGGGCTTTTTGGCCATTTTTGCTATTGAGTCATGAGGAAGAATGATCTGAAAGGATTCCAAGAGATCGTGAGGTCCATATTTGGGACATTAACGATGTATATTAAAAAAGTAGTGAGTGCAGTATATTTTTTAGGTGTAGTTCACAAATCTGGGTCCTTGGAGCTCCTTAAGGATGTTCTGGAGGTACAATCGGAGACAAAACTAAATCCAGAACATCCTTATTGTTTGTCAGATTCCTTAATGATTCACGAATATGTTAAATTTTAATGATGAATCAAGATTTCATTCAATTATTAGGTATTTTATACGACCTTGGGTCTATTGGATCTTCAAAAATAGTTGAACCAAATGCAATTATGATTACATACATGCATATATGTACATATATATATAGATCGTTATCAATGGTTCTTGGACTCGGTTGATTCGCGTTTTTCTTGGACTGCAATCACCAGATTTCGGTTTGGAATTACTATGTTGCATGCTGATCGCGATTCGCGCGATCTAAATAATCGTTTCAAAGGAATACGCGTGCACTCGCGTGCCGGTGATGCCATCAATCTTTCCTCCGCCCCTAAATTCGAGTCCAGGGATTCATTCGTATTCATTCAACGAAGGAATGTCCAATAAAAAGTACATCACGATTGCATACAATTTTTAGTTTTGCATCTAATAATATACAAAAGTGGCTGATTGTTAATATTAAAAAATTGCTATAGCACTAACATTAAAAAATTACTATGGCACTAATATTAAAAAATTGCTATAACCACGCAATAAAAATTGAAATAATAATTGAGGAAACTTGGATGGTTCGTTAATTATGTGACGTTTTAATTGTGGATTAGGGTGCATCGATCCTGGGAGCAGCGGTGTCGGGCGCGACACGAGGGCCGTCTTACAACAAAGATCGATGCTTCACTCTGCTGGTAATCGACGACCAGAACACTGACTGGAGCAAGTATTTCCGGGGTCGCAGGCTCCACGGTGATTACGAGATCCGCGTCGAGCAGGCGGAATTTCGGGAATTGTCGTTAACGGCCAGCGAAAATGGCACCGTGGTGTCCATGGCGGTCTATCGCAACGGGACCAAAGTCATAAGGTAAAAATTCATCCCCAAAATAAAATAGATTGCTTTGATTAATAATAATAATAGTATACAATATACTACTAATAATAATAATAGTTTTCCTCGATTAATAATAATAAACTAGAAACTGCAGGCTTATTTTATTATTATTATTATTATTATTAAGAATTATTGCACTTGAAATGAGGAGGGGATGGAATTCTGTTTGCAGATCGTTCAAGCCAGACTTCGTCCTGATACGACAGAACTTAAGGGACGCTGGCGAGGACTATAAGAACCTTCTCCTTGGCTTGATGTACGGCGGTGTCCCGAGCGTTAACAACCTCACCGCAATCTACAACTTTCAGGTAAGAAACTTCGCGGCTTTGAGAGCTTTAAGAGCTTTCTGAACACCGATTTAGCGAAACTTTGTTAATCCCCTTGGCTGAACAGACGACGCTGCGGCGAACTCACGAACTTAACTTCCAAACCTCTTATCATCCCTTTAATTCCTCCCTCCGTCCCTTTAAGGATGTTCTGAAGGTATATAAAAACAGAAATTCTTGAAACGTTTACAAAACATAGTTTTTACTATATTAAAGCAATTATCAAAGTTTGGATTCGATTCACTTCATCGTTTGAAAATTATAGCAATTTGAAGTTTGCACATTTTAATATTCTTATGGAGAATTCATAAAATTCCACTTCAAATCCTATTTAAACCTTGAAGAATCGTTGCCAGAAACTTCAATTTTTTTCTGTATATAGTAAACACTATGTAATTAATTAATACACAAAATTTATTAATGTTCACTGAACAGTTAAAAAAGAAACATTATAAACTACTACAAAATGTCATCAGAACTTTTATACAAATTTGAGGTGTTTATTAGTAATTATAAATATTCCAGAAACATCCTTAAATCAAGAGAAAAAAGTCATACGTGCCATTTTTTGGGCCATTTGTATTCCATTGCGATTTTTATTTGTGTTAAGAGGAATTACGTGTTAAGTTTACTATAATTTCTTATAAATAACAGTAATTATGGTTGTTATTTCAGGATAAACCATGGGTATTCGCGCACTTACTTGGACTACAGCGTCGTTTAGGGAAGGACATGTTCCCGTTGATCGAGCAGACCTACTACCCCAACCACCGTGAAATGGTGAGTGACTCAACAAACAAATCTAGCTTTAATCTTGTTTTATTACCGTATACATAGTGAACATGCTCTCGCTTAGTTTTAATTATTACACTTACTTACAAAAAGTTATCAAATGGAACTAAGGCTAACGATAAGGACATTAAACCCCTGTTCATAAGTTTTATTAAAAATAGTAAAAGACTAAATAATTAAATAAGCTCCGGCTTATATAAAAAAAAAGAGCAAAGCTACGTACAAATGAGAATGAGAATAATTTAAAAAATGCGTAATATACATCAACAGCCTAATATGTACAACTAGAGAAATGGCCGGTCGTTGTTGAAAACCGCCCAAACCGCGTCGACAACTGAAACCGAGCCACTTTCTCTCTCTCTCTCTCTCTAAGCAGCGTCAATTTCCAACGATCATTTCTCTCTTCAACTCAATCGTTCTATGGTGATCTTCTGAGGACAGCTGGGTTTATGGTTCCCGCGCTCTTTGCTGCTCGCGGGCCTGCTTGTGCTCTTTGATACAGTTTTTGTAAGGGACCGATGGGACCCAGGAACACACGCCACCCTGACCCGGCATGCATATACCGTAGTCCCTCTGGCAGTCTTCAGGGCCCGGTCTGCTCTCCCATAGACATTTTTTACCGTCCGTGTGCTCCAAAACGGCACCCTTCGACCACCACGGTGTATAATGGATCTAAAAACAAGTAACAGTAAAAAATAGAGAATGTTCTAGAAATAAAATGATTCTGGAGGTGTTTCTGAACAACATTTTCCTTTGGCAAATTGAGATCCGAGGCATAGTTTTTGAATTATTAGCGAAAAACGCTTGACCAATGGAGGTGCGCGTAGGTCCCGCGCTCAGGCGTTGGAGTGGAGACGCTCGGCCATTGGTCAGCGTTTCCCGCTAATAATTCGAAAGCCGTAGCTTATTTCGCACTTCGCCAAAGGAAATTGTTGTTCAGAAAAATGTTCAGGGTCACTGTAACACTTTTTTGGGAGATTTTGAGACACTTACGCCGCACTTCTTGCAACCGAATTGGTAGAGATGCCTGAAACCCTTCCGTTGCCTGCTGGTAACGGAACGCCACGGCATCGTGATTCCGCAGATCGACACGTGCGCGTTGTCGCCGTGAGTGTTACCGCCGACGACGTACGTCTCGCCGACCTTCAGGTCGACCCCGCACACGCTCTCCGATGAAGCGGTCCATAGGATGTTCTTCTTCAGCGCCGCGTGCGACGATCTGCTGTTCACCTGAAATTAGAGACAATGTTAGAATCCAATTTTTCCCAAACTACAGAATCCCAAAACCATTTTTTTGGGATGTAAGATAATGAGGATTGCAGGGACGAGAAAGTGAGATACGTACCATGAAGATTTTATTGATCTTCACGCTGTAGCCGATTTGATACTCGTTCACGTGCGTCGCTTTCTTCACTCTGACCAACGCAACTGTGGATGAGGAGAATCAAAAGTCGGTGAAGCAGGCAATTACAGTTTGAGCAATAATTTGGGCAACAATTTGGGCAATAATTTGAGCAATAATGTATGATACCAAATAATTTAAGCAATGATAATTTGAGCAATAATAATTTGAGCAATGATAATTTGAGCAATGATAATTTGAGCAATGATAATTTGAGCAATGATAATTTGAGCAATAATAATTTGAGCAAGAATAATTTGGGCAATAATTTGAGCAATGATAATTTGGGCAATAATTTGAGCAGTAATAATTTGGGCAATAATTTGAGCAATAATGTACCAAATAATTTAAGCAATGATAATTTGAGCAATAATAATTTGGGCAATAATTTGAGCAACAATGTACCAAATAATTTGAGCAATAATGTAGCAAATAATTTAAACAATGATAATTTGAGCAATAATTTAGGCAATAATAATTTGGGTAACGATTTGGGCATATTTGTCGTTGGCAACTCTGGTAAATGTATTCATAGTGTCAGAGTTAGTGTGATTTACAAGTCGATCGTAAGTTTACCGTAGTCTGAATTGCAAAACAGTTCCTGTGGATGGTTCCTTATGCAGGAGCATGCTGTGACCCTTTGCACCGGCGCCACTGATACTGCTATCAGTAACAGGTATATCCAATACCTTAACTGCCACATCTGCGAACAGATAAGGAGAAATATTGTACACCTGATACTATCGAATGATTTATTTGCTATTAAATCATGAGACTAGGCAAGTGGATCGTTCAGACGTGTCAGATTTATGGAAGTCGATGAGTATTTCTACGAAAATGGCCAAAATACAAGAGATTCCGCAGACATGACATTCTGCAGATAAAATTCCTTCTTTATCGATCGAACTTCGTGCTAATTCTTCTTTTTTCACCTGTTCCAAATTTGTATATGATATTATACGTAGAATAATGGCTAATTGTGATTAGTTCTACTTCCTGATTAACTTTTTCATAAAAATGGCGATCTCCTAGCATTAGTCGCTTAATTTTGCATTCCTAACGTTAAGATATTCACACCTTAACACATTAAACGTTGAATAAATCATGACGGACGTCACCCTAATCAAATACCCAAGAAATCCATAAATTCTTCGCTCTAACAGCTGGGAGCCTAAACCCCCTAATCGCAAGACGCTCCTAATAGCTTCATTCACAACACTCGCCTCCCGAATCCACGAGTATAATACGTAAGAATGTGGTAATAGGGGGCTGGGAAGTATAACGGAAGCGTGCCGATCCGGGCTAGTTTATCGACGTCAGCTGGTCCAGCTAAACATAGACAGGGAAACTCGAACGAGCCAGAAAATCCGTGAACCGAAAATCGTATCGACGCATCTCTTCAAATCTGAGGCGACGCAATTACGTTGTACAAGTGCAACTCGAATAACGGGCAATAAGGATGTTCTGGAGGTACAATCGGAGACAAAAGTAAATAAAATTCGAAATTCGTCAATATATTCGCAATGAAGGCTATTTATGATGTAGATTTTGTATTAAAAATATAGATTAATTCCGAAAGCTTTTGTTTAATTAGTCAATTGCTTCTCATACTGGCTTTTTAATCAAGTTTCCTTAATATTAGAAAAGATTCTAAGTGACTTTTGTGCAAGTGCAAATTTCAAATTGCTATAATTTTTAAACGATGAAGTGAATCGAACCCAAACTTTGACAATTGCTTTAATATAGTAAAAACTGTGTTTTGTTAACGTTTCAAGAATTTCTGAACATTTTTCTATACCTCCAGAACATCCTTACCGCGATCGGTAATGAAACGGGGAGCACGACGCAATGGACGTGATAAACGAGGAGGGGACGTGACGTTAACGCCGTCCGACCGACTATACGACGGCAATAGTGTATCACGCTCGATTACGACTAACGCGGGGTAATGTCAGAGTGCATTTAGGAATGACGATCGGTTCCCCATTCGTGATCATCGCTTAATGTCCGCCACGGATTTATGGGCCGCGTTTCGCGCGCCCGCCGCTAAGGAACACGTTCGTTTATAGGGTCGTTTCGAATAAGTTTAGCGCGCAGATAACGCGGGCACCCGACCGGGGCTATGGGTGTCGATAATAAAAGGCAATCTAACTGAATTGAACCACCTAGGGGCGACCCTATACTAAATGGAGAGTCACTGGAGTCACTGTGTGTCGAGGTTTATTAGCTACACGCGTTTCATTTGCACTTTCGTATTTTGTAGCCTTTTTTATAGGCACTCTGGGTGTCATGGGTGCTATAGGTGCTCTCAAAATTCTTATAACCAATTGTAAGTCAATTTGAAGTGAGACAAATCATTGATGCGCGTGACGAATCGCGCGGGACCGCGACAGATGCGTCAGATGCGAGGCGTGTTTGTTATTGCGAACGGAAATAAAGGAGGGAGAGAAGGAAAAAAAGGAATTCTAGCTCATGACATCAGACCGATCGATCCGCTTTGCATGATGATGCGTGAAGCACGCCGGAGCGAATGCCACCGCGCCATCAATGGGTGCGGAACTCCGAACTCCTCCAATTAAAAATTACATAACATACTTCGCTCTCGGAATACCAGAAGTTAATTACAAACTGATAAAAGTATCAGAAATGACGTGCGATTATATTAGTTTGCAGAGACTTCTAAGTCAATTAATTTGATCGTAATTTATGACTTCGTTTAGTATGAAAAATTAACGTGAGAGAAGATCGATGCTGGCCGGGGGGCAGGTAATAAAGGTGAGGAGGCTTTCGGAAGGAGGTCGACGTTGTATCGTTTCGCTTTGGTAGAAAACGCGCACCAGGCCACGGCGGCGCGCGGTGTACAAAATAATTTACGATCGATAATTCCCGTCCGGGAGATTTGTGATTGCGCGGATGTAAATAAGTGCGCAAGGCTACGCCAATTAACCTTAAACTCTACGCCGGTGTGCGACGCAAATGAGCGCGAGTCCTACGTGAGCCGCGTAAGTAAGTGTATAAATACAGTCGGCCGCGAAAGTATTCCAGACGTGAATACCAACGAATTATTTATCTGGCGAGACTTATACGCTTTTTCTGTTCAAATTCTTACTCCTTGCACTCTAAAACCAATAGATTGAGTACCCACACGGCCTATCTATCTCTATCGCTTCTATTTTTTATATGGCATAATTAATAAAATAAGTAACTCGAAATTGGGAGGTCTCATGCGCTTTTTATTATTATATTCTTATTCTTTGACCCCAAGAACCTATAAACCGAGTACCCACACGACCTATCGATCTATTGCAGTTCTCTTTTTAATAGGATAATGATTAATAAAATAAGTAACTCGAGATTGGGAGGTCCTACTCTTTTTTTATGTCTAGATTCTTATTCTTTGACCCCCGAAACCTATACATTGAGTACCCACACGACCCCCCTATCTTTCTCGCTTCTCTTTCTCTTCTTACAATCTATCTTAACCCGTAGATTACTAATTTTCGATACCACATTTGAAATAAATAATTAAACCGAACAAAGTAACTTTCGTCAAGAAATTTATATGAAGACTTTTGCGATCGACTGTACATACTTGTACGTATATGCACGCGTGTTACACGTTACACTTCATACCGTACTTATGGTAATCAAACACGATTGCCCGTATGTATAAGCACGATATTATGAGTCTATAGTAACCTTCCTCGGTTCTCGGCGCACCTAATTCATCGGATCCTGGCCCAATATGCACACGTATACGATATTTTTATACGAACACGTATTCCGGTAATAACGGGGCCGTTTATATACACGGGGCCTTATATATACGAGGATAAATCTCGCGGCAATTCATTCGCACCGTCAACGACGGATTATCAGGAGGACGGAGAAACGCGTGATACAAATGCTAATTAACGACCACGCGATAATCGCGTTCGCGTTACTCTTCCTTCCACCACGTTTTGCGCAACGGGCCGCGAGAAGTGGACCCCGAGCACTTTGGAATATTCCGAGACGATGCAAGGATTTTCGAACACGCGAAATTGCAAGACAAAACAGACGGACCTCGATTTACTGCTGGATGGACGAAAACGTCGAGAACGTGGGATCGCGCGGTTAGGTGCGAGCGGTGCAAAAATGTTGCTCGGAACCCGCCTGCCTAGGCGTATTTGATACGAGCTGCTGCCGCATAATGTAAACCGAAGCTTGAAGAACTCGTCGGGTAACGCGTGTTCTAATGGACGCGTAAATCCGCCCACCGTCCCGTATAAACAATCGCAAGAATGCCCGCCGCGGCGGCGACCCTTATTCGATTGTCTTCCCCGGGTGTTAAAGAAACCTTTTATTGTTCAATGGCCCAGACGATCCCCGTTCGGAATTACTTCCGGTCTGGCTTACAAGCTTTTTATAAAACATCTTTCGTGAAATGGATGAATATTGACTATTTTATATTAAATTATTTTGTATTAAGTACTTTTTATCTGTTTTGAATTATTGTTTGTTAAATAACTCGAGACTGGGGGGATTTACGAGTTCGTTCTGTTTAGATTCTGGTTTTTTATCTTCTAAAACCTATAGATTGAGTACCCACACGACCTATCTATCTATTGCGATTCTTTTTTTGATAGTATAATGATTAATAAAATAAGTAACTTGAGATTGGGAAGTCTTACTCACTTTTTATGTCTAGATTATTATTCTATGACCCCCAGAACCTATACATTGAGTACCCACACGATCTATCGATCTATTACGGTTCTCTTTTTGATAAGATAATGATTAATAAAATAAGTATCTCGAGATTGCGAGGTCTTACGCGCTTTTTATGATTAAATTCTTATTCTTCGACCCCCAGAACCTATACATTGTGTACCCACACGACCCCTCTATCTCTTCTGGTTCTCTTTTTATTCACTATAATCTACCTAATCTATAGAATATCACTGTTTTCTGCATATCTCCATATATTTTTATGGAAACATTCTACATAAGAATATTTCTTATCTTTCGTTCTCATCCTATCTTGTGATCTTGGCACTCTATCTGTCATCATGCTTTCATTTGACGAAATGGTGGCTCAAAGCGGACGACATTTTTATGCAAATAGTGGAAGAAACGAAGATTTGAAGATAGCGTTTCGCCGGCGAATCGTGACGAATATCGGAAACGAAAGCGAGAGACTATTTCTTATCTGCCGGCGTCCCTGGCTCTTTTTCCGACGGAATAGCCGTCCGGCAAACAATTCTAATCGAAATAGAAACGCTCGTTACGTTCTTCCAAGTATCTATCCTTGAAGATGTTGTTCCATGCAATTCAATTTGTGCAGACGTCGCCGTCGTTTCACGGAACTGCGAACGTCTCAGCTCGCGCCTTTTTTAATGCATAAATTACTTAGCGTTAGACAAACGTAATTACGAAATGAAGTGAATAACTCGTCGTAGACCTCTCCGGCCTTTGCGCAGCCAATCATCAGAAATTCTAATTACCACTCGTCGCTCCTCTGAACTTTGTTTATTAAAAATCAAGTACACTCCGCTCCGCAAATCTCGCGAGAATTCTGGCCAATGAAAACGCGGAGGTTCTGCGTTTAATTCTCCGGCTGACGTTCTGTATTTATCGGATCTGTAAATACAGGTGAAACGCAGAAACGGGAAGACGAATGCTTTCCTCCTTCGTTCATTGAACAAACTTCGTCAACCTTGAAACGAGAAAATAGACCGCGAGCTTGTTTCCAGAAGGAATTCCGCGAACTTCTAATGCCCACGAATCAGTTCTAGTTACAATATTATTGCCCGCGATAACGACACATTGTTCTCGACGTGACACCGATTCAGGAATTCTACATCAAGTGCAATCGTAGTGGTAAATGCATTGTTTTTCAAGAAATTGCTAGGATTTGTGTATTTGATTCTAAAATGGTAAAATGGTAACTTGTGAGCTTTGAGAGATGAGAAAATATTTCTTGCTGAAGCAGCTACGTCGATCGTCATCGCACACAGTGTTTGACGACTGGTCGCCCTGTTATTAGCCTCGGTGCAATTATCAATTTGCAACACTTGCCGAGGCGCAGAGAGTCATACGCGACGTACAGTGACTTCCATTAATATTCGTACACATTTCGAAACGGTATAAAATTGTTAGTATTGGATCAAAAGAACGCACAATGATTCGACTGTTTCTGAGGAAAACCGTGGATTTATCTCGTTTCACGAACCAGACGTTACTTCGCGCACTTTCCTATTAAATAATCGTCAACAATTTTCCTCGTACGAAAAAAGAAAAGAATCAGAGTTCAGTAGGTCGACGATTTTTCAGTATCGCGTGAGAAGGAAAGATTAATTCGCAGAAATCGATAGGAATTCTTCCCGGATTGGTATCGCGATTCGCTTCAGAGTAAATATTGCCACCTGATAGACTACTATCCTGAGAACGTGATACGTGACACTCGCGATAATCCTCCGCGGAAATCGTTTTCGAAAAGCAAATAGAGGAGGAGGTGGAGGAGGAGGGAGGAGGAGGTATCGGGGCAACCGGTGGGAAACGGTCGGCTATGTGAAAGTTGACAGGCCTCGCTATCTATCAGACCGGCCTTCTTACGTTAGCCAGTTTGCGCATGATCGTCAATTAAATTCAAGTGGATGAACACTCCGCCGCCGGTTTACCGGGAATGCAGGGACTCGTGTCAGCACCGCCGGATTCACTATCGTCCGGTTATTCACGATAGTCAGCGGATTTTATGTATACGGATATTCGTCGATAAATGTTAAGTCGGCAAGAAATACGTGGAACGTCCACGATGTTTGCTAATATTAAGTTGCACTTACAATTTGAAGCGATGCTAATTCGGTTGAAGATATTTCCCAAAGTGCACGATTATTAATTGAAATTCACTTTGTAATAGTCCTTGAATTTTAATTTGGTTCAGAGGTTGGAGACAATCTTCTGTATGTAAGAAAGGAAGATGTAAATTTAGAATTTTGTATTGCTATTAATTATTTAATAAGGAATTTTGAAAAATTTTAAGTATTGACAGTGACTTAAAGAGTGACAGAAAGAAATGTGAGTTATGAGGAATGTAATACTAAAGTCTTGAGTGATTCTTGAGTTTAGGACAATTTCAAATCCTCCAAAGGGGATAAATCACAAGAAATAACAATTGTCATAAAGGGAATAAAAAGAGAAGAAATTAGAATTTTCACGAATAGAATAAATCACAAGAAATTAGACTTCTTATAAACAGAATAAGAAACAAGAAATCACAATTATCACAAAGAAAATATAAAGAGAAGAAACTAGAATTTTCCCAAATAGAATAAACCAGAGGAAAACAGATTTCTTATAAAAAGAATAAAATGACAAGAAATCACAATCATCACAAAAGAGATTAAAAGATAAGAAATCCAAATTTTCACAAAGAAACAAGGAATCACAATTTTGACTAGAAGAATATATCACAAGGAACCACAAATTTGACTAGAAGAATATATCACAAGGAATCACGATTTTGACTAGAAGAATATATCGCAAGAAATCACAATTCACACTAGAAATGTGAGTTATAAGGAATGCAATACTGAAATCTTGAATGATTCTTGAGTTTAGGACAATATCAAATTCTCCAAAGGGGATAAATCACAATTGTTACAATGGTAATAAGAAGAGAAGAAATTAAAATTATCACAAAACAGAATTAATGATTAGAAATCCAAATTTACACAATGGGACTAAAAATCACAATTTTTACTAGAAGAATATATCACGAGAAATCACAATTTTTAGTAGGAGAATATATCACAAGAAATCACAATTTTAACTAGAAGCATATATCACAAGAAATCAAAATTATCAGAAGTGAATAAATCACAAGCAATCAGAATCTTCACAAAAGGACAAGGAATAAAAATTTCTACAACAGAAATAAAATACAAGAAATCAAAATTATCACAAAAGGGAATAAATCACAAAGAATCAGAATCGTCACAAAAGAACAAGGAAAATCTTCACAAAAGGGCAAGAAATCACAATTTTGTCCAGAAGAATAAATCACAAGAAATCAGAATCTTCACAAAAGTACAAGAAATCACAATTTTGTCCAGAATAATAAATCACAAAAAACCCGACTTTTCACAAACGAGAATAAATCACAAGAAACCAAGACTTTCACAAGCAGACAAGAAAACACAAATCTCGACAAATTCAACATTTCCATCAAAATTCTGACTAGAGGTCCGAGAACCGATTATACAGAATGAATGCCACAATAGAATGAGCGTCACAACGAAAACAGACTGAATCACGTAAACGCGTGAACGAATGAATCGTAAGAATGGAGGCGTACCGTCGTGTCTAAAAATACGGATTCGCGTATCCGCGGCGCGGAGCGAGCAGGTGGAGGCTAAGACGCGCGTCAAAGCAAGACTGCCCCAGTTCCATCGTATTACCGCTATTATATTCCGCGGCAGCATCCGTACATGCGTGTACGCATGAGCTCGCGATGAAGCCCCTCTGCCCTACGTAACCACTCGCTCGCTCGCTCGCTCGCTCGCACTCGCGAATCTACTAGCTCGAAACGCCTGCATGAACCGAAAAAGGACCGTGCGATCAATCATAAATTTGGACCTTGCGTCACTGTTGAATCAAATCCGCGATACTTGGAACCACTCATTCATTCTTTCCCTCAGAATTGTCTAAATTTAGTAAAAAAAAAAATATAGTAATAATATGTAATGTATTAAAAGTAAGAGAAATAAATATGGAGTAATAGAACATGATGAAAAAAAATGAACAGAATTGTCCAAATTTAGTAAAAAAAACGTAATAACATTATATATTTTGTATATGAAGTATATGAATAATATATGTATAATGTATATGTATATGAAGGTAAGGAAAATTAATTTGGAGTAATAAAAATATTATGAAATAATTGGTAATTCAGTGGAAGGTAAGAAAAATAAATATGGAGTAATAAAAATATTGTTAATTAATTGTGGTAATTCAATGGAAAGTAAGGAAAATAAATATAGAATAATAAAAATATTATTAATTAATCGATAATTCAATGTTACATTCAATAGAAAATTAATAAAAGAAGAGGAAGAATGTGTAATAAAAATTCGACGATTGTTGTTCATATCTGACACAATTTAAATCATGTAATATAAACAGGATTCCTATACATTTACTACATGCATCTGTTATCAAAATAAAATCGTGACATAACGAGTACAATCGCGGGGATACGTGACTATCACGAATGTTTGCCTTCGACGATTGCAATAAAACATCAAAGCATTTAATCGGCTCTGATAAATTCGTAACATGGAGGAATTGAAAACGTCGAGACAGATGTTCGCGTTATCAAATCACTCAAAGACGTGTTCTTTTAATTTTGCAAATTCTCTCGCCGAGGAAAAACAGTAAACCGATAATAATTGATAAGACGAACTGATAACGTAATGAATTATTTTTTTCGTGGTTTTCAGTTTTTATTTATTTTTCATTATTATTATTCAGAGTTTAAAAATTTAAGTAAAAATTGTTATACGTTTTATGCGAATATGAATTAGGTGAGTAGCATAATTAAATCGATAATAATTGATAAGACAAACTGATAACAAAATGAATTATTCCTTTCCTGGTTTTCGGTTTTTATTCATTTTGTATTATTATTATTCTGAGTTGAAAAATTTAAATAAAAATTGTTATACATTTTATGCGAATATGAATTAGGTGAGTAGCATGATTAAACCGATAATAATTGATAAGACGAACTGATAACAAAATGAATTATTCCTTTCCTGGTTTTCGGTTTTTACTCATTTTTTATTATTATTATTCATAATTGAAAAATTTAAATAAAAATTGTTATACATTTTATGCGAATATGAATTAGGTGGTAGCATAATTAAACTGATAATAATTATATCTTTCCTGATTTTATAATAACGAAATGAATTATTTCTCTCCTGGTTTTCAATTTTTATTCATTTTTCATTATTATTATTATTCATAATTGAAATAATTAAATAAAAAGTTGTTATACATTTTATGCGAATATGAATTAGGTGGTTAGCATAATTTTTCTGGGAATGCATGGAAATCTGACGGTTTAATCGGCACGCGGATGTGAGGAGAGGCTCGTCAGGGCAATCTGTGCCTTACATATGTTCGCCGGGGAAATCTGTTTATTTGCTTTGGGGCCGGGTTGCAGGAACTTGATTCACGACCGCCTAAGTGGTCCCCCCCGACAAAAGTCCCGCCGCTGAAATTGCAACGTTACGCGCGAGATTAATAACGCGTCCCAACAACCGATTAGGCGAGGCCATTAAAAAATTCATCGCCATTCCGAAGCGCAATTTTTTAACTCCTGATTCGAAGCAATTTATTTTGGTTACAATAAATGTATATAATTTAATTATTATATGTATTTCTAATTTTATATGTATATAATTTAA
>SMSR01015687.1:164299-179681 GCA_019453355.1 Ceratina japonica | reverse complement strand
AGCTGGCCACGATCGCAACGCAGTGCACTTGTTGCAGGCAGACCCAAACAGCGTCGACACCGGCAAGCTCTCCCCTTACCGAGTAAAGCACCGCAATCTGTCGGCGCAGTCCTCTCTCCAGGACCAGTTCGCCAGCAACACGTCGCTGAGCTCGAACGTGTCCGTCGACGGTTCCGACGAGAAGCAGCATTCAGGTAGCAACTAACCTCCGGCCACGGCCGCAATCGCCGCGGCCGTATCGGACCAGCCTCGAACCGCGCGCGAGGAAATTCGTATTAACGATGCGGTCTCACGCCCGCTTGAAGGTAAACACAGCGTCACAGCGGAACAGGAAATGCGGGAGCAGCAACAGTGGAACCGGAAGCAGCGGGGATCCGAGGACGAGGATCTGCAGAGGCTGATCGAACAACGGACGCAGTTTCAGACGATGAGACAGGAGGAGGAGCTGCAGCGGCAGAACGAGGAGCAGCAGACGAGGAAGCAGGAAGAGGAGCTGAGGAAACAGGAGATGCAAGAGGAGTTCGACAGGCGACAGAAGGAGCAACAGAGGAAGAAGAAGAAAGAAGAGGAGCAGGAAGAGAAGAGGAGGAAGCAAGAGGAGGAGGAGGGGTCGAAAGTCGTGCAGGACGACGAGGAGACGAAGAGACAGAAGCAAGAGGAAAAATTGATGCTGCAGTTGCAGCTCGAGGAGGTGAGATTAAAGTTCGAGGAGCGGCAGCGAAGGGAAGCTTTGGAGAAGCTTAGGCAGGACGAGCTGATGGAACAACGGCAGAGGAGTTTGGAGAAACTTCGGCAGGAGGACGAGACGAAAGATCGACAGGAGGACGAGACGAAAGTTCGACAGGAGGACGAGATTAAAGCTCAGGAAAAAGAAAATATAGAGCAGCAGCAGGAGAAAAATTTGGAAGAGGGCTTGCAGAAAGAAGGAGTAAAAATGCCGGGAGAAATTTTGCAACAACAGAAAAAAGAAGATCAAGGAGAAAGAGCGACGGATCGGCAAGAAGGTAAGGAAAGGCAAGCCGAAGAGGAATCGTTGCAACCGGAGACGATAAAGAACGAAGAACGAATTCAGTCGGAAGAAACGACCGGGGAAGAACAACGAGAAAAACAAGAATCGCAGAAGGAACAAGAGGAATCGTTGATAAGTCGTGAAGACGAACAGAAGCGAATTCGGGAGGAAAGGAAGTTGCAGCTGCAATTGCAGGAATTGAAAGTCCAATGGAATGTGGAGCAGGACGCGTTGCAGACGCAAGAGCGAATCTTACAACAGCAGATAGAGGAGAAGCGGTACGAGGAACAGATGGAGAGTCCGCAGTTCCCGCAAGTGCAGTTACAGCTGGAGGGTCGGAAGCCGGTGCCGGAGAGGCCCGAGAAACGGCAGAAGAGTGGTAAAAAATCGAGGAGAAGGAAACGGGTGGAGATCAGAGTGCACGAAGCAGAGTCGCCGAAACAGGAAACAGCCCCCGCGGAGGGTGTCGCCGGACTCTACATCAGGCTGGTGGTGAGGCAAGACGGCCGGGCACCTCTGGTCTGGCTATTCAAAACGCACAAATTCTGAATTCTCGTTTCGCTGTCTTCCATTCTGATTTTCACGGTGAACCGAGCCGTCTCGACGTTACGACGCTCCTCAAATTGTTTTACGAGACTTCCGTTCGGGTATGACGAATGTGTTTACGACGAAGGTTCTCGGTAGGTCGACGATCATTGCAATTGACAATCGATTAGCCGTATGCAGGTATCTTACGGTAAACGTGAAAACGATTATTGTTAATAACATTAGATGTCTGTTACGATGATCGTTCGATTAATTTACGAATTGTTTTAATACAGTATAGAATTTATATGTTTCATCGTCGTTCAGAATCACCAGAGGATCATTTAGTTTGAATGGAAGCACAGTAAAATGTTTCTACCTGCAACCGACACGTCTTCGCAACTGTGACATGCATGCGGGCTTTCTTATTTATATAAATATATGTACATGTATGTATATAAATATTAGAAAATTAGCTGCGAATATATGTAAACCAGAAGATACCTTAAAACACGAAGCCACGACAGACAGAGCCACGTATACTTTTACTACAGGCGGCACACGTCTATCGATCACTATGAATTATCTCAGCGGACGGCGGAAATCAAAAGCACCCACGGTATCCACCCAAATGTATAGAGATGAAACATGTTACATATACGCATATTAATGTGTATCTAAAAATTGACACTGTTCACGTATGAAAGTGGAAGCTGTTATATACATATATATCGATGTTGCGACTGGTGTGTTTGAGAGAATGACCTTCTTTGTACCAGATTTTCAAATAGATTAAAACAAAATTATTATACGAAATTTGATAACGGGAAAATCGTAGAAGAAATCGAACTTACCTCTGTTAAGCATTTATACCCTTCGCCACGCGATCCGAAACGTTCGACGACATAAAATCTGGTGTTACATTGGAACTGCCCGTTACCATGATCGCCAACAACCAGGGGAACATGTTCGATGTATAAAGAATGTTACGCTTTCGAATCTCCGACGATCACGCTCGTATCCCTCGTAATCAAGAAACTTCATGAACCCGTGAATTCGCAAGCTAACGCCGATTGACCTGTCGTTGTTTTATCTACACGCCCGGCATCCTCCTCCGTTGCTAAGATAATTATTGAATTAATCAAAACTTATAGCTAGCGTATTTATTAAACGTTATTGATCGATTTAATACTCAGCCGTGGTACAAATCAGAAGGAACGCAACGATCGCAAGCAGGATTTGCTTCATTTTAATGTGTACATATGTATACGCGGATATTACGACTTGAAACCTCGCTCAAGCTGCACTGCTTCTCATTTAAATAACGAACGCAACGTGATATGAAACATTGTGAACGATAATGTGATCTTCTCGCTACTTCAGACGTCGGACAGTCGCGCATAATTGTAGAATGATATACTTGTTAATTAGAAATAAATCTTTAGCACAATAAGCAGAGAGTATTAAATATGCAGTGCTCCGATTTCGTTGTTCTCTGATCAGGCTGATGATACTGCGACGAAAAACCGAATTCTGTCGTAAAGATTCGACAGAACTAAATACCTGTTATTGTTTAAAGACGCGAGAGAAATGTCGTATCGTTGAGAACGGCGTGAAAAGAACAACGGAACCGTGCACGAAGACAGTGAAACTGAATCGCGACTCGCTCAGGAGAGTATTTTATTATTAATTATTGTCACACGTGTTATGTCGTATGTAGCTCGTTGCATAAGTGTCTGGATTCCGTGCATACGGTTCAATGGATCGTGGCGTAATGCCCACTTAATCGGTGTATCGTTGTCTGTGCGTACTGTTACTTCCGCTGTTTTGTACTGTTGTCATGTGTGCGTACAAGTTGATCGATGAGAACAATAATTAAGTCGTTGAGCTGCCTAATGGCGTTAACTACACATTAACAGTGTTAACATCGACTCGCGTTCGAGGGACTCGGTCCATCCTTGATTGCCATTAGGTAGCCTTTGATTACAAAATTAATGAACTTGAAGGATTTCATCTGATAAAATTTCATTTCTTCAATTCAATATTGATTATTTCATTTGACCGTTTCTCGTGGATTTAGTGTCGCGATTCGTTCGGATTTCAGTTCCTCGACGGTCGATGTGATTCTATCTAAAGTTCGATCTATATCGTGTTGTGATATTCTGTAGCCAAATGAATTTAAATAAAAGAAGAGCGTGATGTCAGGGAATGGCGCAACCGTCGATTCATTTTCTCATTTCATTCTTTAGTCAAGTGTTTCCCTTCTGCTTTCAAGACTGTTGATCTTAATCAAGGCTTGTTTCGATAAGTCGACAATTGTCACATCCGTCGTAATGACTTTTGCCACTTATTTTAACTACAAGCCTCGATAAGATTGCTTCCCTTGGATCTAAATTAAATAAGATAAAGATAACTTTTTAAATGCCTACGATAGAACGATCGCAAGTAGCGAAACAACATAGAAACAGTAAACAAAGTATAAATAGTAACCACATATCAAATTAATCGATTAATCTTAGATAATCAGATATTAATTGCACGTTGTTTTGATCCGTTTTACAGTAAACAGATGATTAATCTATTTTTTTTAATGAAACGAGTGTAACAATTCGTAGCCACTTAGTAAAGGCAATGAATATTTGTAATTGTAAAAAGTAACAAACTGTAAGACGGTGATCTAACTTTAAACCGTATCCGAGTACAACTTGTTATCGTCCAGGACCGAGGACGGCACTCAGGATTTAATCACCTGGAAGGACATAAAATTGATTGAGTCATCGGAGCGTGGAACGATTATCGAGCTCGCCGATAACGCTAGGTGGGCGCGAGGATTCCGCGCGCGGAAATATGCAAATGAGACATAAAAGCCGGCGGAGAGCGCGCAGATACGAGGGACAGGACGCGGTATACGAGGTGAAAAAGGAAGAGCGGCGCGAGGGCAGTCGAAGACCGATGACGTTTGGCATTGAAACGAGCGAGCCGCGCATCGACGCCGCCGCCGGTTCGGGCTCGTTCGGTAGCATTAATAAATGAGGGACATCAGCTTTTAATTACGCGCCTCACTCGTAATTGTAACCTGCAGCGAAATCGTAGGCCCGGCCGGTTTACAAGGCCCGCGGACGACCATTGATAACAGACGTCGTTGCTGCCCGTTGCCCGACCGATCCGCCGATGAACCGTGGGCCGATTAACGATCGCCCGCAATTACGGCCGGCTCTCTCGCTTCCCTTCGTTCGTCGACGAACGTACGGGACGCCCGATCGCGATTTTATGAACGGCTCGCAGCTGATAACAACTTTTTTAAATCCGACTTCGAGTAATGGATGAAGTAATTACGTTACCGAGGTTGATGTAAGTCGAAACGGCCGGATGGACTCCGAAGGATTTACTGTTATTGTAGGCGGCGCGAGTTTTTCGTTTGGTGGCAACTCGCTAGTCCGTTTACGACGGACGTTCGTTAAGTATCGGGCGCAGATGGGCTTTTACATTTTTGACGCAGCGTCGTAAAACGCACAAATCGAATTTTCGTGGAAACGACGGATTTACGACTAAACTATTTAGCGCGCGTTTCGTTTCGCCGTTGCAAAATGATTTACAATATAACTTATTCTGAGCACTCGAGCTTCCCGGTCGAGTAAAAATACGGAACGCGCTGTGGTCTTTTATTACCGATAGAAGAATACGATTCAATGTACATCTTCTGTACAATTCGTATGTACATCTTCTGAGCGCGATCAATTTTCCGAGCTTATTAGGTACAGATCTCCGACGACCTTTGACCCGATGAATAACCGTGCATCGATACCAATAAGTCACGTGTTCCCGTGAATTATTGTTCTTTTGTTATGACTTTTATGCACGTCTCTCACGAGCCGAGATATTTATTCGGTATTCGGTAAATACTCCGGCTCGGCGAGGAGAATTATCTTCCGTCAAACCGTTTCCATAACAATTCTGACGTTCGTTGTTACAGCTGTTTCGCAAGTGCAGAAATTTATTGTGCCGCACGTTCGACTATCATTTTCTCGTGCGGTACGAGCCACGACTTCCAATAATAGATTAATTTCCTTATTGTTTAGCGTGACACGGCGTTTTTCCCGTTACAATAAAATGTTTACGCGAGGGAAATGGAAAACACTTAATAACGTTGCTGTCAGGGATTCTTTGACGGCGATAAAGCTGAACTTGAATCTGGAGTGCCGATTCCATCGTTTCAAGTATAAATAATGGATTGATAAAACACGTTGGTGGCAGGGGTATATTGACCTTTGGATATAAGCGATTACGTAAAACTGTGATAATCGGCTGACTATATAATTGTGAACTCAATCGGTCCGCGACACACTATACGTGCCAGTCACAATGTTGAAGATCGCCTCGTTGTTGCTGGGATTGCTCGCGCTAAGCGCGGCCGACTCGATTCACAAAGACCCGCACTTCAAACCTGGTCACGATGCCATGGTACATCTGTTCGAGTGGAAGTGGAACGACATCGCGAAGGAATGCGAACAGTTCCTTGGACCCATGGGATACGGCGGCGTTCAGGTAACAATTTTCAGAGATCATCAATAAGACTGTGAAAATCAATCTTTGGTATAGCAAAAGTAAATGCATAGGAAATTATGAGAGTTAATTTTTATGAATGGATATTTAAGGAGGTTCGTCAGTGAAACGTGTAGATTAAAAAAATCCTTGAAACTACTGAAATTCAATGGCTAATGTGAAATGCATATCCTCTTGAAATTTGGAATCAATTTACAATCTAGTATCCGAGAAAAATCAATATAAGAAATAGATTCTTATACACGCATTCTTATGGGGAAGGTCGACAAAGTTTAGTTAAAAGTTATATATCATATCGAAATACAATTAAAAAGTTTAAAAAAACTGTGCAATATAAACCTGAGACAATACTTAAAAGTTTAAAAAAAAATTTGACTTCGTTTGTAATACAGTTTATTGAATAATTTAATGATTAATAGATATTTCATCGCGATTGAGCAGGTTATTCAACAAATGCGAGTAAAATTTCAAATTCAAGCCACCTTCAAGTAGCTTGACGCGTATGTTGCCAAATTTGTCAGTCATATTTTATGGCATTTTTCTCGAATATACTCTATTACATTTATATTTACAATATATCTCATTAATTTCATTGTCACATAATTCTATTTTTCAATATTTTTACGTTAATGCAGACACATAAAAATTAATTTTGTTAATATGATTTTTCGTTTTCGAAAATCGGTGCTACTTTTAAGCTCCTGTGTATAAACATAGGCATTCCCCTTACCGCTTGCTCCTCGCGAGATCTGATGAGCCTCCTTAATAATATTACTATAAATCAAACTTCGATAATCATCTCTGAAGTAATCATTGATTTCTTTATCTGTCCTCGTGTCAAAACAAGACAAACATTAAAAAGAAATTAAAAAGAAATTCGCTCTTATCTTTCGCTATCAGATACTCCAAATTTCATGTCAAGTGTTCAAATAATAGATTTGTATCAATGCAATTAAAAACTCGATGGTGTCACATTTAAATGCTTACACAGGTGTCTGACGAATCAGATACTATTTTCAGACTCAATTTTATTATCAGAATCGGAACTGCACTTCCCAATCGTCACCCAAAAATCGGATGACGATCATATAATTCGAATAAATCAGTATTACAAATGAGTTAATCGAAATTGCAATTGTGCAGGTGTCGCCTTTACAAGAGANAGAATCACTGCACTTCCCAATCGTCACCCAAAAATCGGATTACGATCATATAATTCGAATAAATCAGTATTAAAAATGAGTTAATCGAAATTGCAATTGTGCAGGTGTCGCCTTTACAAGAGAATCTCGTAATTAACAACAGACCGTGGTGGGAACGTTACCAACCGATTTCGTACGTATGGGCAACGAGATCCGGGTCGCGGGAGGAGTTCATCAACATGGTAGCCAGGTGCAACAAAGCCGGTGTCCGAATCTACGTCGACGCCATCCTGAACCACATGTCCGGCAACTGGCAAAACGCGCACGGTACCGGGAACTCGAGAGCCGACACCAACAGCCTCAACTACCCCGCGGTGCCTTACACCGCACAGAATTTCCACAAACCCTGCGCGATCAACAATTACAACGACGCAGTCAACGTACGGAACTGCGAACTCACCGGCCTCCACGATTTGGATCAAAGCCAGGAATACGTACGAAACAAGCTCGTTGACTTCATGAACGCCGCTGTCGACGTAGGCGTAGCTGGCTTCCGGTACGTACAATCGCCTCCAAAACAACATTGCTTAATTTTCATCGATCTATAGCGAAATAATTAGCGAGATCGAGAAAATTTCGGAATCTCGATGTCGGGAAGACATTGGATCGGGTCGAGTTGGGTCGAATCGGGTTCGGGACATTTTTTGTTTCTCGAAAATATTCGGGTTTCTCGAAAATATCCGGGATTCTCGAAAATTTCGGATTCTCGAAAATATATAATAATAATAATATGATATCTGTATGTATTTTATCGTGGATTTGCTTTTTTAGATTATTATACATACACGGTATTATATTTCTTGAGAACGTGAACCGAGAAGAAATTTTATAATATGGTTTTGCAATAGGAAGTACAGATCTAAAGCCAGGATGCTCAACTAAATTATATGGTTCTAAATCTAATGCCATCATACGAGCAATAGCATGACTTAAATCAGTCGTTTCTTTACATTTTTGTTCTAAATATGATGAACTCCTCTTTCGTGTAACTTCTGAATTATTTACATATATATTTGGATGTACATTCTTTAAATGACGTAATAAACCACTAGTATTTTCATATTTTCTTGAATTCACTATTACTGATGAAGCATTGATAATAGAAGTATAGAGTCAAGTATGATAATGGCATTAAAATCCTTTACAAGTAAGTAACTCTTACGATATATGATTTTTAATTTGCAAATTATGTTATAAAATATTGAGAACGCAGTTTAAAGATCAATATTAATTATGTAATCAAAAATAGAAGTACTTTCAAAGCAGTGAGATAAAATCTGTATAACATGTGCGATCATAGTTTTACTTCATGCTCTATGCTTTGTAATTTTATAATTCTCAAAAAACTAGATTTTCTCAGGAATCCTTAACATTTTCGAAAACCCGAAATTTTCGAGAATCTCGAACATTTTCCAGAACCCGAAATTTTCCAGAATCCCGAACATTCTCGAGAAAAAAAAATTTCGGGAACCCGCCCGAACCCGAAGAAAAAAGCCCGACCCGATTTGAACCCGATTTTTCGGGTTCTTGCACAAGCCTAGAAATAATAAAAATCGTTTATTTTCCAGCATTGACGCCGCGAAGCACATGTGGCCGGCTGACTTGAACGTCATCTACTCGAGGCTTCACAACCTGAAGACCGAACACGGTTTCCCAGCTAACGCTCGACCGTACATATTCCAGGAAGTGATCGACTACGGTGGCAAAGAAGCGGTGTCGAAGTACGAGTACAACTCGAACGCCGCGGTGATCGAGTTCAAATACGCCGGAGAACTGTCGAACGCTTTCCGTGGCAACAATCTTCTGAAGTGGTTCGTCAACTGGGGAGAGAAATGGGGACTCCTGCCTTCGGGGGATGCTCTAGTGTTCGTCGACAATCATGACACCCAGCGCGACAACGCACAGATATTAACTTACAAAAATTCCAAATTATACAAGGTAAATACGAATGTACATATTATTTTTACAACGCGTGATATAGAATCGATTATTTCGATAAAGAAATAGATAAGTGAATGACTGAATAAAACACGACAAAGTTGTAAGAAGTGTGTTTAAGCGCCTGTAAGTAGTATAAGTCAGAATCTAGTCAGACGGTCACGCGTACGAAATCCTATACGACAGAAGTGCGCTTAAAATAAATTATTTTTCTTTTTACAGATGGCCGTGGCCTTCATGTTGGCCCATCCGTTCGGTACCCCGCGAGTGATGAGCTCGTTCGACTTCCAAAGCAAGGACCAAGGACCGCCGCAAGACGGAAACGGCAATATCAATTCGCCGACGATAAAAGGTGACGACAGCTGCGGCGGCGGGTGGATTTGCGAGCACCGTTGGCGACAGGTCTACAACATGGTGCGCTTCCGTAACGCGGTCAAAGGTACGAACGTGAACAACTGGTGGGACAACGGCAGTAACCAGATCGCTTTCTGCCGTGGCAACGCCGGGTTCGTCGCGTTCAACGCCGACCAGTACGACTTGAACGCTAATCTCAAGACCTGCCTGCCCGCCGGACAGTATTGCGACGTGATCTCTGGTAACCTCCAGAACGGAAGGTGCACCGGCAAGACCGTTTATGTGCAACAGAACGGCGAGGCTCGTATCGAAATCCCGAGGGGCGGCGATGACGGGGTGCTCGCTATTCACGTCGGGGTGAGTTCTTAAAATCAATTCTTAATCGCTGGAATAATTTGTTGATTTTCTATAGTATTAAATAAATGGATTCCTCTCGTTTAACTTCGTGAAAAACACGTTTCGTTTTCAGGCTAAATTGTAAGAACGTCGAGCACGGACTTTGATAATGGTAATAGAGGATTGAGCAGAGTTCAAGATTTTACGATGCAGTTTTCCTCCAAGTATTATTACATGTATTTTTCCTTAGTATTGAAATAAATGATTGTCAATTTAATATTTTACTGTCATTACGATCGTGATCTCCGTAAAAAAATATATGATATTTTTCAACAATGTTTATTTTAACAGAAACAATGTACTGTTCTTGTTCTCTTTTCACCATTAATTTCTACTATACATAATATGACAGTTAATCAGAAGAATAATACAAGACAGACTTGCGATAAGAGAATTAAAAAAAAGGGTGTACGTTGAAAGGAAAGAGGGGATGATCGGGCGCAGAAAAGAGTCATAGAAAGAATAGAAAAATGGTTGGAAAAAAAATTGTTGAAGTATCACAAGATTGCCTTATCGCCCACCTCTTTTTGCCCTCTCTTTCATCTGCCCCATTCTGTACAATATTATTCTCTCTCTCTCTCTCTCTTGCTCTCTCTTTCGTTTAAATAATCTCCAGCTCGTTTGCACGCGACACACGCACTCTGTGGCTCTCGATCCCAGATCGCGGTCGATCCTGCTGCCCGGACAATATTTATTGATCTCGTGGTACGAGGACATGATTGTGCGTGAACCTCTGCTATGAAACTAAATAAAATACTACGGGGTACTTCTTGTAAAAGCACGGTATAAATAAATGCTTAAGCTTTATGTACAGTGATCTCGGTTTAAGTAAAAGCCGCTAACTCCGTTAATGCCTGCTCGTGCTTTTATTCGAAAATTTATAGAATTACACGAAGTGAAATCATTTCGGTTGACAGAACGGGGAATTACTTCGTTAAGAATTTGAATCGAAGAAATGGAAAGGAGGCAACTTTTGAAAAAAACTACGTTCAAAGCACGAGCAGATATTGCGCGCGAGAACGCGCACGTCGGTGTNGCGGGGAATTACTTCGTTAAGAATTTGAAACGAAGAAATGGACAGGAAGTAACTTTTGGAAAAAAACGACGTTCAAAGCACGAGCAGATATTGCGCGCGAGAACGCGCACGTCGGTGTATGTATACTATTTATAAATGTATAATAGTCTGCAGTAAATTCAGGCTAATGTAAATCTAAAAATACTGCTCGTCCTTACGAACTTATCAACGCTCTCTCACCCCTGGCAACTGTTCCTCGCCCGCGCTATATTCTTCTCCGCTCTCTCGCTCGTCTTGTTACGACTAAGATTGTTATTACATGAATACAATAAGGCAACAGGTTTTACACCTAAATAAATAACCATAAAATAATTGAGAAGAAAATTAATTTACAGTTTCTCCAAGCTAGAATCGTGGATCCATCGCCTCTTACGAATCTATCATCGTTCCTTACGTATATTTCTCTTAAATTTGTTTCACGCTCAACGTTCTTTATATTTATATATGTATATGTGCGCTCGCGCGTGGACGCGTACGTATATGAATGTACGCGTCCAGCGCCGATGTTAGCCCGTAGAACATTAGTAAAAATATAGTTTAGTATATTTCGCCGTTATATTTCATTATTATAAAAACTTCATTAAAATATATAAATGAAACAACGATTTGAGCAAATACGTATCATCCTATCGCAGAGTCGTCGCGCACGAAAAGAAACGATTCATTCTCAGTATTGCACATCAATTTTCTCCCTAACACCGTGTTGTCTCTTCTTCTTTTTCACCCTCGCACACGTTTAATACGTTCATTCATTTCCCACTCACTCGGCGCAACCTCGAGCCGTCGTACTCTCTAATTCAATCCTCCAACGATCTCAGAGTTTTTTCTAAATTTCATTTCAGGTAAGAAGCTTAATATTATCAATTCCAAAGTGTAATGAAAGTCAACTCGTTCCATTGTCCGCTTAAGGTCGGGCTTTCGTTGGAAGACGTTTTCGATATAGGCACCTGTTTCGTTGATCGTACAAATCCGTCGATCGATCTCGTAAAACCTCGATCCGATTATTCTAAGCGTCACGTTGGACTCGATATCGTATTCTACGTATATACACTTTAATGAATGAATTAATTGCTCGCGATCTACCGAATAAACTTCCGGTCGAAATGCCTTCAACCGGGATATGTTAATTTAAGCCAGCACGGAAACGAGTCGAGCCTAATCGTTAATTCCTATCCCAATTAATTTGATTATCGCGTCAGCTCCTTTGTGCTCATCGCGTGTCTATCTTTAATTTTATCCACGGTACGTTAGCACTTGTTAGTCATCCTCCGCTACCTGCTTAGAGCAGGGAATCGAGTCTGACCAACGGTACAAATCTCTTACGAATTTTATCGCGAATCACTAATACAATTTTATATCACGCATAAACTGTCCAAGCTCTACGCTTATATGTTAAACCAGGCACTGAGTATCACTTTGTACGTTACTTTGTTTCGTGGAACCAAACGGTAAAGTGAACGACTAAAATCAATCAAGTAATCAATCAGTCAATGTAATTAATTTTTATTAGAGATGCACGTGTATGTAAAAACTGAATTAACGCGAAACCGGAAATAAATATGCTCGTTCAAACGTGAAACGTGCGGCACGAGAGATGATAATAAAATAGACGAGACTGAACGTCGACGAGCTCGTCGCTCCGTTGAATTCGAAGAACCAAGGCTATTAGGTATACTCGACGTAAACTCTTACCTCGCGTCTCTCGCGGTTCAAGAGTCATCGCCACCAGGCTCGCTCACATCCACTCTTCATTCAACACCACAGACCCAGGCATTCGATCGTAAGTACAACGCTATTTTCTCGGAGTCGTTATCTCTCCAGGTACTCGATATACTACATACGGTCGGCCGTTGTCCATGCACGAGAAACGAACACTTGTGAAACAGGCGGAGCCTCCAGAGTTGCACAGCGTCCACGGTCGCCGCAGGACCGTGTCACTGTTTGATGGGCTTTTTGAAGACGACTTCCGGCTTGCGTATCGGACGCGATACGCGCCGTTCTATCCTGAGGGCCCTGTTCGGGTCGGAGAGCGGCGACGCGCCCTCCTGGCCCAGAGGAGTCTCCGCCAGTGTTTGTCAGTTCCCCGTGCTGCTCGGCCGTCTGCTGGGCAACTGTTGCTGCTGCTGCTGCTGCTGTTGTTGCTGTTGCTGCTGCTGCTGAGACGTGGCAGCCGCCACCGCAGCCGCCGCATTCAATGCGGGCAGTGGCGTCTGGTGGCAGTGCGCGCAGTGCAGACAGACGGTGCACGCGCCCAATTTTCGGGCCAGAAGGGCGCGCAGCTTCAACGCCGGGCCGAGCTTCATCCCCATCGGTCCGGTCAAGTGGTCTTCCGACAGGAGTGGCAGGGCCGCACCGTCGATCCGGTGTTCACGGAAATTCTGCAACATACAACGAAAGCGTATGGTTAGAATTGATTCAGAGATGATACTTATTAGGCTGGGTACTCACTTGTGCAACGCGCGGCCGCGCAGCGCGCACGATTCACTTGAAAGGGATGATTTCGATGGCCTTATCGATAAAATAGACCCTTTCAAGTGGATTTGCGCGCTGCGCGGCCGCGCATTGCACGAGTACCCGGTCTTACGGCCTATCAGTGGCCAAAGCTGCGCAGGGGAAGAAGTTCGTAATTTCTGGTCTCAATGCGAACTGGCGTTTCAAATCGTCATACGAGTTTATAAAGCAGCGCGTCGAAATCGCATATACGATCTCAGCGATTTTTCACACTCCCCCTTGCCTCCCGACGATATTTAGCTCTCTAATTAATCCCGGTTACCCCCCCACCACCGAACGCTCATTCAAGTTTCACAAACAATGACGCCCACGCGTCGCGCCCACCGTCTCTGAATCACCGGCCCACGCGCGTGTTCGAAACGCAGGACACACGGCGCACGGTGACCCTTGACCCAGAGTGGAAGGCCGCGCGCGTTCCGCGCCGGAATCACGTTGCGCGCAGCGAGCCGCGTGGAACGGCGCGCTCGCTCATTATAAACGTTCCTCTCCGTTCGGCAAAAAGGCCAGCCGCGAATAGAAGCTCGCGAAAGAGGCGGAAGGAGAAGAGGAAGAGGAGAAAAAAGAAACGAGACGAACGTTTCATTCACGGGAGCCGCGATCGTAATTGCCGCTGCAACCGGTGCGATTTACCCCCGGTTGCATTGCACGCTCCGCGGCCACTCACACCGCGCCACACGCACACGCCCGTGATACGTACAGCATCGCTCAAAAGTTTATGCAGCAATTACAGTTTTTTAATTAGATAAATTTCATATGTTTCAATAAAATGTACAAATTTTAACATATAAACGCAACAAGTGGAGCTATTTTAGTGTGCTTAATTTTTGTAATTGTAATGTATTAGGATCTGACATTTCTCAGTATGACCTCTGGTGTACAAATGTAGAAGCTCAGTAGGCTATCTTTTAGTATTACTTCTTACAAGAAAGTAGAGAAAAAGTCTATTTTATTTAAATACACAGTATTTTTACATCAAAATAGATATGAAAANGAATGTAGAAGCTCAGTAAACTACCTTTTAGTATTACTTCTTACAAGAAAGTAGAGAAAAATCTATTTTATTTAAATACACAGTATTTTTACATCAAAATAGATATGAAAATGTTTTATATAAATTAAATTTTCCCTATCTTTCCTATGTAAAAAGGTAGCTTGATCGCTATATTAGACCATGTGACTTTAAAACTCCGCCCCTAAGTCAGATCCCAATACTCGCCGTCCCGAAAGAATAGGACTGGGCACAGTTCATTTTTTTATCGTTCTACGCATTCTCCTCCTGTTTATCACTTCCCAATGCAATCCTATTCGTTGCCGTTAGTGACTCAAGTTTATCCTGAGACCGTATCCTCGAGGCCTGAGATCCCCATTATCTTTCAAGCTGCGCGAAACGGTCCTACTCTCTCGGGACGGCAAGTATAGTAAAAATTCGAAAAAAAATTGAAGCATGTACTGCGTATAGCATACGTAAGCTTGATTACTAGGGGCAACAGTTGGGTCAAGAGTGGGAGTTAAGGAGGTTCTACCGGTAACAGTTTTAAAATTACGAAAAATCTAAAATTTAGCGTATGAGTAGATTTTGGTTAAATAATGACTCTGTTAAATTTTTGTGAACTTTCATGGGATGAGGGAAAACTTCTGAAGATTTCAATTTAAATTGTTTTTCGCAAATATCTAAGTTTCTATTCGTCGGACGATACGTATGCATACGATCGAAATTATAGATTGATAAATTCTCTACAACAATCATTCTTGGTATTTTTTTCCTGCGAATAACAGTTTTCAAAATAACATGCGACAAAATTTTAAGTT
>SMSR01015687.1:140222-153911 GCA_019453355.1 Ceratina japonica | reverse complement strand
CCCTTTCCACGAGGAATCGCGGTTACCGAGAAAAGATCCAAGGATCAAGAGGTCAATCGGCTGACTCGCGACATCGCACGATTGTATCTACTCCTCCTTCGCTCCCGCCTTATCTCGACGAATAAATTTTCGTTTTATAAATTAACCTTGTCTAGTATCCAGTTTCCTTAAACCTCTAATTCCTTCGAGGCAACTTTAATAGCATGCACGGTGAACTGTTAATCCTCGCCGGTTTATAATTCTCTTGAATTTATCCGACGACGAGGAACTTTGAAATCAACTGCATTGCTCACTCCATTATTATTATTATTATTAAGAGAAAGAAGAGGATGTAGGAATATAATTTATTGTCTTCGTCAAAATTCAGACGAACTAATTTTTACTTTAAATATAAAAAGAATGGTTGAGTCACGGTTCGGTTTAATTAAGGATCTTTTTATTTCTCCGAGTTATCCGAGAAACGTAATCAGCGATACGGCCACGCCCAGTTTATTGCAGGACCATAAGCTTCTATTTTCCAAGGCTCGTTCGTTAAAACGTGTTATCTCGGACTTCCATGCTCAGCCAGCGCTGTTTCNCTTGAGTCACGGTTCGGTTTAATTAAGGATGTTTTTATTTCTCCGAGTTATCCGAGAAACGTAATCAGCGATACGGCCACGCCCAGTTTATTGCAGGACCATAAGCTTCTATTTTCCAAGGCTCCTTCGTTAAAACGTGTTATCTCGGACTTCCATGCTCAGCCAGCGCTGTTTCGCGTTATTATTCAACTCGTATTTTAATTACTATTTCGCTCTGGCTCGCGGAACGGTATCGAGCCTAGAGTAATTAGAACCAGATACCTCGCTCGAAGATATGAAGTTATTTAGATAGGCCGTATCGTCCCGAAGAAGAAGTCCTGTCCGCGACAGCGACAGCCGGAACAGCTGTCGTTTGCGCCGGGACCTGGTACAGATTAGCGTGGGACTGTCACTGATAAATTTTTTGCAGAATAAACCGTTCGTGATATCGATTTAGAAATGAAGCGTTATACACGGGGGATCATCAGATATTGCGAGCTCAATTTTATTTAGTAGCAAAGAAAAGCATATAATTTTAACGTTCTCGTGCGAACTATTTTATATGCAGTGAGTGTAAAAATATTCGTACACCACTTAATTTCAAACAAATCTTCATGAAATTATTGTTTATTAATTAAATGTTTATAAACGATGAATATGTAGATTTTCTTTAAATCCTATAGAATACACACAACACAAAACAAAGTTAATTATTTGCATAACTTGCAAAATAAACAAAAAGAAACAAAAATTTGGCAGAAATTGACGCGCAATAAGTATTCGTACAGATCCCAAGTTTTTAAAAATTTGCCGAATTAAACAATTATTTAATATTTTGTAGGGTATCCCTTGCATTTTATAATATTTTGGAATCTTCTTTGCATAGAATTAACTAAATTAGCTGTTACTTCAGACGCAATTTTATGCCATTCTTCTTGAAGAGCAATTTTTAATTGTTCTTTATTAGAAATGCGTCTGGTTCGGATTTTCGTGTCCAGTATATCCCACAAATGTTCGATAGGATTAATGTCTGGTGATTGCGGACGTGTTTTTAGGTATTTTGGTGTATTATAAAGTAACCATTCTCTAGTAATACTAGCTGTATGCTTCGGATCATCATCTTGAGTAAATATGAAATTATCTTTAATACCCATTTTTGTGCTCTAAGATGAATATGTTTAAGTACACATTGGTATTCATAATCCCATCGATAAAATGTAATGTTCCTACTACTGCAGCACTTATACATCCCCAAACCATAATAGATCCTCCACCGTGCTTCACTGTAGGTCGCAAATATTGTTTTTGCATTTCTGCATTTAGTTTCCTCCATACAATACACTTTCCATCACTGCCAAAAATATTAAATTTTCTTTCGTCTGTAAATATTATTCTGTTCCAGAATTCGGCAGGATTATTAACATTATTTTTTAAAAATTCGAACCTTTTCTTTCTATTCCTTGCATTTACGAGATATTTTCTACGAGCAACTCTTCCATTAAAGTTATGAAGATTCGTTTGAAATTGACTGGTATACGAATACTTTTTACACTGATTGTATGAACAAATAGTAGAGATTCTGAAGTTTGGAGAACCACTGAATGCAGATTAAACAGGATGTGCAGTCGACCCTCTCCATAAGAATACATGTATAAGAACGCATATTTTATATTGATTTTTCTCGGATACTAGATTGTAAATTGATTCCAAATTTCAACAGGATATTCATTTCACATTAGTCATTGAACTTCAATAGTTTCCAGGATCTTTTTAATCTACATATTTCACTGACGAACCTCCATAATGTAGTTATAAAATAATTGAGACTGTCACTGATAAATTCTTTGCAGAATACACTGTTTGTGATATTGATTTAGAACCGAAACGTTATGGAGGATCATCAGATATTGCGAGCTCAATTTTATTTAGCAGCAAAGAAAAGCATATAATTTAAAATGTTCTCGACGGAGACACGTTTTCGTGCGAGCTAATTTATACGTGAACGAATAGTAGAGATTCCAAAGTTTGGAGAACCACTGAACGCAGACTGAACAGGATATGTAGTAAGTGAGTACTTTGAAAATTACTCTAATCAAATGAAATTAATAAATTAACTTCCTAAGCAGATTCCGTTTGATCGATGCAGTTAAACGGCTATTGATTAATTACAAACGTAATTCCATAATTACGATAGTTATTACGTCCTCGATACATACTTCTAGCTCGTTGCCGCGTTAGCAATTTATATTATTAACTTTCCACTAAACGACCGCTTACCGAATCGAGTAATTATTTACGGTAGCACTCCCGTTAAGCAAACATCGATAATTGGTTTAATTAAACTACTATTACATTCCCACAATCGTCAATCAATTTCGAAACGCTCGCGACAGTCGTATTCGTCGGCTGCAACCGTAAAAACTGTTTCAATTCGCCTACTCATCTTGAAAACTCGTTTGGTTAATTAGAAGCCAGCTATCGCCTCTCGATGAAAGTGTAAAAACAACTGTTTCTACGTTTCAACTTTCAAATTCAAGAAATTCATTCCCGCTTACGCCGAGAAAATTATCAATTTGCATTAAACGGAAAAATGTACGTAATCATTACTGAATTATAAACATCTTCGTTCGCCTTCGATTTCGAAATTGATCGTCAGATTTGAATAATCTGACTAAAAAATAAACCGTGTCTGCGATTTCTGCGAGTCGCCTGTAGATCTGAGATCGGTGGAACAGAAGATGCGAGCCGGGGCCATCGGGGCTGTCGAATGGGTCCAGAAAGACATAAAGAGACCGGTAGCATCGTGACCGTGAGCGTGGCTTCATTACCGGGAAACCTGTTAGTTATGCTAATATCGGCTTACAAACCCTTCATTACTGTTGATGAGCAATTAATACGGCTGCCTGCCCCGCCGGGGCTCGGCACCGCTAATGCACTCTGAATGTCTCTCAATTACACGACGACGCGACGACACACAACGCGTCGTCCTGCTCGCGGGGCTTTTTCATCGCCAAAGGACATTTTTCTCGGCCGACCCCTTTAATGGGAATTTAGAGGCTCGTTACCGGCCCGATTTCCACCTCGTACAGTGCGAACGACCAATGGGAATGAACCCAGTCGTGCTGAATTCAGAATCGGATGTTCTATTCGTTTCCAGGCGAGGATCGAACGTACCTCATGTACCGAATCGAATATTTCATATTATACAAAATTTATAAAATACATATAAAATAGATGAAAACATGNTCCTCGTACAGTGCGAACGACCAATGGGAATGAACCCAGTCGTGCTGAATTCAGAATCGGATGTTCTATTCGTTTCCAGGCGAGGATTGAGCGTACCTCATGTACCGAATCGAATAATTCATATTATACAAAATTTATAAAATACATATAAAATAGATGAAAACATGATTTAATGAAACTTAAGATTCCCTGGTAAATCATTTTTGAATTGCTGATCCATAAAGATAATTCCTGTAGACTCGAGGAATCTAAACGAGCTGTGGTATACTTTCTACTCGGTTAGTAATTAGCGATATTTCAAGATATTTTCAAGAAGAGACTTTCCTGTTACATAACGGTACAAATGTCGAGCGCAGGATAGCTCTCGCAGATAACAGTGCTGACAGGAAGATCCGCATTAGCGTGATCTGCATGCAAATTTCAATGCAGGATGCTCTCGATCGGGATCCATCGATGACGATGATGAACTTCTGGGAAATTCCAAGTGGAAACACCTGCGTCGATTTCTATTTAAGATCACATCTGCTAATGTAACATATTCGTACGTTCAATGCAATGATTGATGATTAATAGGTCGGTGAAATGTCGCTGATTTTTTAAGGTAGTTCTCCACAGACTCTCTAGTCAATTGAGTGTGCAAAATAAAATGTTCAAAATGATTGTTCGATTAGTATAGACTATGTTTATTAAATTTGTTTATGAATATTAATATTGTTTTAGTTGATATTAGTATAAAGGTAACAATGTTAAAATAATATTACGTTGCTTGTGTATAGCAATGACACACGTAGTTATTAATATGATAGACAAGAAAGAGGTTATCAAATCATAGTTTTTTGTTCATTGAACATTAAATATCTTTTAAATTAATTCGGCTACCCCTCATTTTCATTCAATAATTAGAAAGTAGAAATCTCCAATTTTTAGACCTGAATTTTGCATTAACATCTACAGTGTTTTTGTACAGTAATGTGTTAATAATATTACACGTAATAGTGCGCTACATACAATACAGCGTGTAAAACGAAGCAATTTTAAGTATTTTTTTTCGAAAATGAGTTCGATAATCGGAATTGTAAAAAATTCTATAATATCTTTTGTTATTTCAAGAATCAAATACAGTGGCTCAAAAAAGTATTGGCACATTTTTTAAAACGGATCAACTTTTTTAATATTGAACCGAAGAACATCATTTTTTGTGAGATACTAGAAGGCTTAGTTTATTATGTAATGAGCAAAAAAAATTTATTCAAAATTCTTAATGGTCGCAATGGCGAAGGAAAAAGTGAACATTGCGTTTTTTAACTTCTTTATTGGGACCTCCACCAAAAATTTGGAACATCCCATTTGTAGATCTAAGTAAGTTATATACATTTACAAGAATACATAAAAATTGGTGTAACTATAAAAAAGTTAGACACACAGTTTTATTGGTGTAACTATAAAAAAATTAGACATGTAAAAATTTCGATCTATAATTGAGATAAATTGAAAACTTTCAAAAAGGCGAAATATTTACATGTTTCGATATGCCTAACTCTTTTATGGTTACACCAATTTTTATGTATTCTTGTAAATGTATATAACTTACTTAGATCTACAAACGGGATCTTTCAAATTTTTGGGGTTTCGTTTCGTTTTCGCGTTTCATTTTCAAAGTTAAAAAACGCAATCTTCACTTTTTCCTTCGTGATTGCGACCATTAAGAATTTTGAATAAATTTTCTTTGCTCATTACATAATAAACTAAGCCTTCTAGTATCTCACAAAAAATGATGTCCTTCGGTTCAATATTAAAAAATTTGTTCCGTTTTCAAAGCTGTGCCAATACCTTTTTGAGCCACTGTATATTCTTTTCATAATGATATCCAGTACTTTGAGTTTGTGGAGAACTACCTTAAACGGTATAGAAAAATGAATTAACATCATTTATGCTTCAATTACGTTCAAACTATGAACCTTTATACAAATTCCTATTTTAATGTTCTCTAATTATTATAAATTTATTTAGACATTTCGTATTTTTTTAAATTATTGAAAATTTCTTTAAACGCATTGAGATATGAATAAGAAAATAGCCTTGCTACCCGGGTGGACGATGAAAACGTTCGCTGGATTCGAGAATAGAAATACTTTGAACATTCCTGTTTTACGACGACGAATAAAGTTCTCAGCGAGACCGGTACGATTTGACGAATCGCGGTCGAACTTCTGTTCCCGGCCGGTGTTAAAAGAAGGAGGGAACGTGGAACAAGATACTTACGTGGGTGGTTACACTTTATTACCCGACATTGTTACAAATTGCCGCCCCCGCGTATTGCTCAGAGAGCGGGCGCATTCTATTATCGGCTAAACCCCTGATAAACGACTGTCTCCTTCGCGTCATGCTCCTCGGCCATGACTCGTTATTAAAGTGCGGCACCGCGATAAACCGGCGCCGATAAATCCCGATTCGTACCGCTCGCAAATTCCACGTTCCCCCCTCGTCGAAATTCACTGGCCCCGGGCCAGTTTTCCCTATTTTTCTGCGTCTAACGTTTTTGCCCGGCCACGCGCGCTTGTCATTATGTAAAATATGGAGAGTAATGACGTATAATCTCGGCTAAATTGAATGTTCAAAGCACTTTACGACGAGCACACTATCTCTTAATGTACAGTTAGGTCCAGTAAAAATTCTCGGAACACGAGTTCTGGCAGCAATCTGAAAGTCCGACAACGTTCCTGGCGCCGGATTGAGTGACGCTTAAAAATCGTATCGTTAGACACTATTTAAGCGATATAAATAATTTCGCAATGCAACGTGCAATTAGCGTATTGTGGGCCGGTATAATACCAAGAATCCGCGGAGCGAGGAGGCAAGTATATTACATCATTACGTCGCCTCGCGAGAAAGACACCATTAATCTTGATCAACGAATAAATAAATAAATGTTAAGGGAGAAACGTTTCGGTCCGTCGAGCGAACCGTAGCGTTTATCGACCCGCGCGCGTGCAGGTACCCGCCTATTAGCGCTCGTCAAAATCGTTGAATCATTAATTTATGATGGATGAAGGAACCTCTCCGGAGTAGATCGAAATTTGTTGAAGTTCGTCGCTTCGTTATCCGGTTGCGAAAATCGGCCGATCGATGATTTATTTCTACGCGGCCGTTTCGAATATTAATATCGTTTTTATACTCGCACAACATCTGTTTGACGAACTCGACTAGTTTTAGTCGTTCTTATCAGATTCACGATTTGTAACACGTTTTTTGTTCGCTGTACGATTATAAAGAGAAAATTAAATCTTTGTAGATCGAGAGATAAATATTCATGCGTATCCTCGATCCTGATCGGGACACGGACACCTCAACGTTTCGACTTTCGAAACGACAAGATTGATTCTCAATAGTTTTATGTTTCTATTAATCATGTCCCATCTGTCGAATGACACGACGCCTAAAATTCAACGAAGAAGTACACTTTCGATGAGCAAGTATTGTTCTTGCTCTTCTATGTACAGTGACTCCCATTAATATCCGGACACATTTCACCGGACGGTATAAAATTTTTATTATAGTATTGGATCAATGAACTTTATCTTCTGTGGAATTTTAGAGAGCTTAATTTACTATAGAATGTCTAACAAAAATTTAAAAAATCTTGGTATTCATTGAAATTGTGAGGAAAATAGTAGAGGACTCGGTTTTTAACTTTTTTATTAGGGTCTGTAATAAAAATTGGAAGTGTTTCGTTTGCAGATCTAAGTAAGTTATATGCATGTACAAAGTTTCATCAAAATCGATCAATATTGCTATGCGCTATAAGCGATTAGAAATTGAAAAAATCGCAGTTCTCCACGACTTTCAATCTACAACTGGGATAAATTGACGAATTTTTACAAGTTTCGATATGTCTAACTCTTTTACGGTTTCATGTATTTTTATGAAACTTTACACATTCATATAACACATTTAGATCTACAAACGGGATGTTTGAAATTTTTGCTAGAGCCTCCAGCAAAAAAGTTGAACATTATGATTTTTTTCTTTTTTCTTCGAGATTTCGTCGAATTGTGATTTATTTTAACTGTTTGTTACACATTACATAGTAAACTAAGTCTTTTAAAAGCCTACAAAAAATTAAGTTAGTCGGCTCCATTTTAAAGAACTTATACCGTTTCGAAGTGTGTCCGAATATTAATGGAAGTCACTGTATACGAACAAGTCTGTAAGCTGTGGTAACGTTTTAAACGTTGAACTGGCAAGAAATGACGGAATGGCTTCTGTTCGAGCAATGTAAACACGGTAAAGAGCAAATCGCGAGGTTGGTTTTCCTTTCACGACCGGTAGCCTTCTCCGTGGCGAAAATTCCGATCGAATCGATTTCCCTACTTCGGGCCAGGGGCTATCTTTCTTAACCATCTACCTGCGACCGCTTTCCACCTTGCTTTTTCGTCGCCAATACACACACACACACACATACGCTCGCGCGCGCGGACGCTGGTGCTCTCGCGCATGCAGCCGCGACCCTGAACTTTCTAATCTAATTTAGATTCTCGAACGGTGCTCGTAGGCGCGTTCAGACCTTCGCTTCTCGACTTCCGGTAAAAACGATTCACCTTCGGGATCGGAGGCTCGCTACCGAGTTAAGAGACGCGCTGACAATCATCCGTCACGCGGATAGCCCATTCCGTCTTGTGCCCGGTGGTCAAAGAGATAAACGGTTCGTGTTAAGATGATTAAGTCTTCCAGAGACGCGAGCCGATGTAATTAATTTTTCATTCCTAGAAGATCGCTTATTCAGTATCGTTTACCTGTTACTTTTAAAATTGGATCATCGTTCAGAATAAAATAAATGACGGTAGAAATCCAACTGGTGTACCACAGCAAACTTTTATAATCAATTTTAGTACTTCAAATTATACAATATTCGCTGTATATACTTATTTATTTATTTTATGAGCTAGGAAACAATTTTTAAAAATACATGATTAGATAAATACAAGCAGTACATTTTAATATAAGTATTAGGTGAAGGTAGACAGTGACACTATTATTATATGCCAATATAAGTAAAGAGCTGGATATAGCTTAGAATAGAAATTTAATCAATTACTATTATTTTCGAGACCCAGTCAAAGAATTTGAAAGAATCTATCGTCATTGATGAAATCTGTATTGCGATCGAGATCGCTGGCTAATCTCTGTAGAATCCCTTCGTCATCCCTCTGAGCATCCACCCACACTGCGCGGGTAGGCTCGCGAGCAACCCATAAAAAACGTCGGAGCGCAGAAAGCGCATCGACCTCATCGCGGGGTTCACCTCCGACCTCCGGGGCCGGCTCGTTGCAGCGGCAACACACTCGAAAGAGCATAGGCAAGGTGATCAAACGGGGAAAGTGGTCGCCCGAAGGAGAGGCTAGCCTGTTCGAGGCGGCCTCTTCGAAAGGCAACCTTGCAATGACCTCCGGTGAACCCAGGCCGCGCTCGGGAACGGACGGAAACGAGAGAAGAGGCCGACGCCGAGAGAGACCGTATCCCCGTGGCTCGCCGCAACGAGTACCAGTGTCAATATGGATGAAGTTGAGATATTACCGCTCAAAGGCTCTCCATAACTATCGCGATTACTTCTCGAACGATTTTATCAACCTACGGCGGGGACTGTTAAACTCTGTCGCACTAATTTTAATCCCTTCCCTAACAATTTGATCAAACGCCGTACGACGGAGATTATCAAAGTCAGTTCGAGTCGTAATTCTATTATTAAGGAGGGACATCAGGACTTTACGGGGTGAGGCATGAGGGGCAAACATCAAAGGTGCCGACGCGTATTGTCCAATAACAAATAATAAAATTGTAATTCATTATAAAATTACATATACGTCATTAATGTCATAAAGTGTGACTTATAATTGTAACATTATTGATTTCAAATCAATGTAATATGTGTTTAAATCTATTACTGTTAAATTTTATATGATTTATTTCAGTAAAGAAATGATAAAAAACGTGGTAACACTGTAATTTTAGAGCAAAAGATTCGTTTGAAATTTGTTGGTAAAACTAATCATTTGCTAACAGAATTCCACGTTTGACAATCGTGTGTTTTGATTTTGATAACCTCGAAATATAACGTCAACGTGGGTTATATCAGTGGCCAAATATCGCGCTTCTAAGATGTATAATTTTTCACGGGCACAACCTTATCGTTGGAAAGGAAAAGTGGTAACTAAAGAATTCTATGACAGAAAAATACAATTGCAAGAAATTGGTAGAGCTACAGCAAATCAAAGCCTCCGGAGAAGATACCAGTTGCAAGCACAAGTGCTCCAAACGATTCCAATAATAATTGTGTAGAATTCATATTATATTCATAAGAAAATAAAAAGCAAAAAATGTTATAAACTTGTTATGTTCGGATTTGATTTAATTTTTGCGCGCCTTCAGACATCTTCTCTGACGTCACGCGGTATTGCCACGCTTTTACATATGACAACTCTATTTGCTCGAAAATGACGTATGCTCCAAACTTTTTATTGAATTATATAAAATTACTAAGTGAAACTTGTTAAAATTTTATAGGATAGAAGTTTATAACTACATGCAAAATAAGACATACTTTTTTTACCATTTCTTATGTTTTAAGAGTCAATATTATTACTATGAAATTATCAATCCATAAGATCGCATGTTAAACAGTGAGATTTTTAAAAATTTATTTAAAGAGAACGGTTAAGTGAATTTGTTGGATTTTATTAAACAAAAATAAATCGTTGTGTTTGAGAGACACTACATCTGGTCTCCATTGAGTCTTTGTTAGTTTTAGTCAATGGGCCTTCGGCCTTATCTGGACCCTAAACGGCCGGAGCAAAAACACATGACCCGTCACGAGGCATTATATGTTCCTAATTTTTCCGTTGCGCAGTTTTCTTTTCGTCAGTCTCGTTCAGAGAACTAAAGAGTGAAGACGTCCTTCCAAGTCAGAAATAAAAGTTTTATAAAATTTAAGGAGGTTCTACCGGTAACAGTTTTAAAATTACGAAAAATCTAAAATTTAGCGTATGAGTAGATTTTGGTTAAATAATGACTCTGTTAAATTTTGGTGAACTTTCATGGGATGAGAGAAGAGTTCTGAAGATTTCAATTTAAATTGTTTTTCGCAAATACCTAAGTTCCTATTGGTCGGACGATATATATGCATAGGATCGAAATTATAGATTGATAAATTCTCTACAACAATCATTCTTGGTATTTTTTTCTTGCGGGTAACGGTTTTCAAAATAACACGCGACAAAATTTTAAATTTTCGAACAAAGTCGCGTACATCATTCTTCTGAAAACTTCATGTTTTTACCGCGTGTTATTTTGAAAACCGTTGCCCACAAGAAAAAAATACCAAGAATGAGTGTTGTAGAGAATTGATCAATCTACAATTTCGATCCTATACATATATATCGTCCGACCAATAGGAACTTAGATATTTGCGAAAAACAATTTAAATTGAAATCTTCAGAACTTTTCTCTCATCCCATGAAAGTTCGCCAAAATTTAACACAGTCATTATTGAACTAAAATCTACTCATACGCTAAATTTTAGATTTTTCGTATTTTTAAAACTGTTACCGGTAGAACCTCCTTAACTTGAGATTTATTCAGTAAAACCCCATAATCCCAATAGAATTCATTCTAAATTTTGATATTAGCGTTCTAACGAACTGAAGAATATAAAAAAGAAATTTAGTATTGATTGGTTCGTTTTCAGTTGCCTGATGTCCCTCCTTGTTCCTCACGAATTCAATACCGAGTCTCTTCCGTTCCTATATAAAAGTATAACATATTTTACTACGTTTTGCATAGATATTATACAGCCGCGCGGAGGAGCGCGCGGTCGGAGAGAGGAGAGCGAGCCTATGACCACCGGCGAACGTCCGTGCGGTCGTCGGTTTTATCTGCAGGAAATCTACTCTTGTAGGCATGCCAGCGGATCTGGGCGGAGGCGTGCGAGTACGAGGGGGGTGACGCGAGGCAGGGGTGCGGCTGGGGCAGGGGCACGATGTCCACCGTGGAACCGTCGTCGCCACTACTGGGATCCGCGCCGCGGAGGACCGAATGGCAGCGCCGCGGATAGAGTAGAACACAGCGTGCTACCAGCGGGGGACCGATACAAGATACTGCCACGTGTTACACGCTGTTCGCCACCAGAAGGAACGCTCTCGCGTCCTCCTCTACCCCGCGGCCTCGCGTCCCCGCGCGGCGTCTTTCGGTGGTAGCCCGGTCCCTCGAACAATGCGCGTCTCTTCCGGGTGTTTGAACAATGCCACTGACCGCGCGTCGGCCATTCCGTGACTAAACGAAAGCTCGTCGCGACCGATCGCGGGGCTCTCGCGCCGAGCCTCGATATCGTCCGCCGTTTAATTCTTCGCGCGGCGGCGCCCGACGAGATACGAAAATTGAATACGCCGTGAGAGATCCGAAGAAAATTGCATCGCAAATAACAATTGCATCCGCACAAAGGAGAGACCGTTCAATCAAGACCGTCTGATTCATCGTTGGCTCTCGTGAACGCCATTAAAATCGACTTAGTTACAACGTATTAGGCGATTTCCCAATACGCTGTTCCCACTGCGTTTCGCCATTCTCATTACATTTTCCTGCGTTCAGACAATCGCCGCGAATGCCCCCAGGGGCACGTTAATACGTTTAGGCAAACGCTCGCGTGTACAGCTTGAAAATTGTTTAATATCGTAACGCCGCCGATGAAGAAGAAGGAGCAGGAGGAGAAGAAGAGGTTCGACGAGCCCGGGAGCAGAGTGCGGCGTTACATCGATCACGTCCTTTTCAGAGTGACATTTAATGCCGTGGGTGGCGGGCGCCACGCCAAGAGAAATGTCATGGGGCAAACGCGAAACCGGCGACGCGGAGAAAAATTGTCGACAGTGACATGAATTTATCAGTGGCGCGATTCTAACCAGACGGGATGATGCACCGAGTTCATTTATCACCTGGCATCGTTTTAACGTCTAATTTCATTTTACTCGTATTTCAGGTAATGCTCGGTTAATTTGAATCGTTGCTAGCGCCCGAGACGCATCGAGAGACATAATAAATCGCGACGAGTGATAGATCGTTATTCCCCATTGATTCCCGTTCGACTTCATTAAATTGTTTCTTTCCGATTTATTATGACTCGTATCGATTTACACCGATCATATCGAATCGCAGACGTGTACGAACGGAATTTCAAAAACTATTACGTGAAAATATCGCTGATCAATTTCTATACATTGTAGATTCGTCGAATCATCCTGATGCCCGATCATCTTTACAACTGCTCTATCGCATCGCGGTTTACTAGCTGTACATCTTAATTGGATTTAATAATTTAATGGCCGATTTTCGTCCCGGAGTTAACACTTTTACAACATCGTAATTTACGCGGACTCACGCGCAGGCGAGGGATCTATTCCATCGATCATGACATCGGGCCAAATGAACTTTTAATTGCGATCGCCGATCAACGGCTAGGGGAACGCTCGCTCGACGAGATCTAACGGCGCGCTTATACGCAACAGATACTGTTCCAGTTTAACGATTTTTCGTCGCGATGCGAATCGCAAACGATCTCGTTACTTGTTACATAAATACTCCGAGTACCCGACGCGCGTACGTGTACGCGTATCGCATACACGCGCGATCGCATAAACGACTTTTACGATCGTGAAATTTATATTGCAGCCCGGAATGAAATTTTACGAGTTCTCGCCGTGTGTGTCTTACAAATTGCTTCCCCGCGACCGATGCCCGCCGCTCCTCGATCCTCCCCTCTCGATTCTCTTCTCGCTTATCAATCTTATCGATGTCGTCCGCGTTGAAAATAATACGGAAATTAAATTTCGCGTGTCACACT